>BQNB010008573.1:0-84186 GCA_026074375.1 Tanacetum coccineum | reverse complement strand
AATAAACCGACAACCGAAAAACCAAACCGACACAAAACCGAAACCGAATAGTTTCTAAAAATCAAAAACCGAAATTTTTCGGTTCGGTTTTGGTTTTATACAAAAACCGAACCAAACCGAACCTTGCTCACCCCTAATGCTTTAGTAAGCACAAATTATGTCATTTTATTTTTAAGATTAATAGATTTTTTTGTAGTTTAGTATTCGTAATATTAAGCCGTGTGCATTTATGTAAAAGCATGATATTTCAAAATAACCTAAACTAGTAAAGCCGTCTACCAATATCTTAAGATAATGCACTTAAAGTGTATCAAAAATTAATAAAGGGAGTGAAAATGCAAGTATTATATGTAGATGTTGACATATTGAATAATTTGTGATACATGATGTACTTATCTTTTATATAAAGAGTTACATCATTTCGGAGTTTTGTATGAGATTTAATGTTATATATAAAAAAATTTGGACGAATCAGAACGCTTAATTTTACCATGTAGGCAAAATCATGCGATCTGATTGGTTATGAAAATGTCAAAATTGAATCCAATTAAGTCAAAACTAAAAATTTTGGTGGAAAAATTGGGTGAAGAAAAAAAAATATAAAAATATATGTGTCAAATTTATAAAAATAAAAACTTAAAAAAGGAGATAATTAGTAAAACTGTAGTGGTTGAATTTTACATAAATAATACGAAGTTAACTGTAAATTTATAAATTTTTATATTTTTTTATAATTTTAGAAAATAAACAAATAACCCCTTACACTTTATACCTTTTATACTTTATACTTTAAAAATACAACATATGTAAAATCAATTTAAAATTTATATAAGAATATAAGAAAAAAATATCAAACTCACATATAATGTACAACATGATATTAATAAATACATTTGAACAAGAACATCAACATCAACGCTCACGTGAGTTAAACGAAGTTAAAGTTTTCATCAAAATAAAATCTTTACAAAATATTAATCGATATTAATCAATGTTTAAAAAATTTGTTTTTTAGTTGACCCGGTCGAGCCACCGAGTCACGGTTCAACCGGGTTTTTCGGAAAAATCTGGCTTCTGGCAACCGACCTTTCACGGTTCAACCAATCGGGTCAACCCGGGATTTAAAACACTTATATTAATACATTATTTTTTTAGTAAAATCACGTGCATAACTATGGGTTAATAGACAAAGAAGTTACTATACTTTCTCAAAAAGTTCGCCTAAGTTACTCAACTTTCATTTTGTTTACTTAGGTTACTGAACTTTTGATAAACATACACCCCCATAATTTCAATGTTAATCCGAGCAACCTGGACGTATATTTTTAGGTAAGTTAAGTAACATAAATGTCATGTTTTTACAAGTTCAATGATGTTTACGTATATTATTACAAGTTGAGTAACCCCAAATGTCATGTTTCATAAGTTTAGTAACCTAATTGAACAAAATGAAAGTTTAGTAACTTAGACGAAGTTTTTGGGAAAATATAGTAACTTTTTTGTATAATAAGTTGTACTAATATCATAATTATAAATTTTTTCTAAACCTCATTCGCAGGCGTTGTTTTTTGATGATGTAGTTTCTATGTCTTTTCATTGGTGTAGGTATAGATGTAATGCGTCGTTTAGTTGGTACGATTGGGTTAAAAACCCGAATCTTGTCACTGTGTAATTGCTAGCTTCTTGCTAGTTTTGTTTCAATAAAATTGATGTTCAAAAAAAAAATATTAAAATAAAATAAAATTTGACTGATGCAAGCCCCGTACGTGCACGAGACTATAACTAGTTTAAGCAATCACTTATGAGTAGTCGATTAAAAAGGTACGATTGTATTGTTTATCATAACTACTGTTTGGGTTTTTGTTTATTATTTATTTTAAATTTTTAATAATTTGAATCTTAAAAAACTATAATTAATCTAACAAAGAATCTTAAGGTTATCATTTCAAAATCCTAATATTTTAATTAATTTAAATTTTAAATTAAATTAGTCTAAATAAACTTAATCATAATAAAAAACAAAACAAATAGAACATACAAAACACACCACACCCACCCCTCCCCCCAACACATAAACCTCCCCACCAACACACAAATAAAAAAAAACATAAAAACTCACACCACACCCACCCATAAAACCACAAATCTCTCACCCCACCCACCAATAACTCCACATAAAAAAAGATAGAACTACTCATCATCCAATATAAATAAAAACCACAATAACCCTAAAAATAAAATAAAATCATCAATTATTAAATAATATCACACATAATAAATCAGTGCATCTAATTAACTCATACCATGCGCGTCTAAGAGAGATAGAGTGAATACCTACAAATTCCCCCCCTCCCCAATTCCTCCACTCTCACCTATAGAGAGAGAGAGAATATATTATATAGATATATATATTTAAACTCATATATTTATAATAATCCAAATCATTATCAATCCCCCACACTTACTCTAATCTCCCCCCTAAGATGTAGATAGTACATATAGAAGAGAAGAGATAACCCCCCCCCCCTAATACCCCCCCCCCCCATCCACTCCTTTCCTATATCTCATTCAACATTTACCATCAAAACTCCAATTCCCCCCCCCCCCCCCCCCCCCCCCCCCCCCCCTTCCCCCACCCCCCCCCCCCCCCCCCCCCCCCATGTTATTCGGATTTAAAGTTTGCGGTGATTGGAAGTTTAGTTCAAAAAGAACACGACAACTTGGTGGAACATTTTGACCTCATAAAATTCAGACACGGTGATTGCAAAGCAAAAGTTAGAATATAACCTTTGGTCACTTGATAATGCTTAGAGCCCACGGTACCGTTGGCGTTAACGTCGTGGCCGACGTTACGGTACCGGCGATTTAAAATAGGTCACGGCGTTGGGTGTTGAGTTACCGAACTAACTTGACGTTTTTAAAAAAAAAAAATCATTTTACCCCCCCAACGTTTATAAACGGTTAGTTTTTCAAAATTTGAATTTCTTTTGTTTTTTTTTTCATTTTACCTTATATATACTACCCCAACTCAACCATATTACACACACAAAAACACAAACACTCTCTACACAAAAAAATGAATCAAAATAATGAAGATCGTCAACTCTCCGTATTTGAAATCGATGCTAATGATGATGAAACCGACGTGGTCTTTTTGGAGCAAGCGTACGCGTATCACCAACAATTGGAGCAAGCGTATGCGTATCACCAACAATTCCGTATGTTTTTTTAAAGTATTGTAATGTGTAATATTGTTTAATGAAATATTTTAGTTTGTTTAAGGGGGTGTTATGAAAAATTAAAAGTGGGACTCAAAAAGTGGTGTTAACTCCAAGTTATAGTTACCTAGGTTTTTTTTGGATGTGAATGTGAATGTGAAAAAACTGACGTGTCACATCAAAAAGTGGTGTTACCAAGTTATGGTACCCTATGCTCTTAGCCAATGATTATAAGTATAAGTTATTGGCACCTTTTTAAAATAATTGTAATATCCTCTTAACTTTTTTGTTTTTTTTATTTTTTTATTTTGGTTTTATTATAAACTGCGAAACATAAAGTACGGAACATAAAATATAAAGTTTGACTTGTCAAAAGTAGTAAAACACAAGAAATACGAAGCAAAAAACAATAAATAGTTGTCTTGTTCTATTAATAAAGTAGGTAAAACTGCCAAAAAAATATGCAAAAAATAAAATATAAATTCTGACAAGTCAAAAGTAGTAAAGAAAAAAAAAAAGGAAAAAAAATCATAAAAAATTGTCTTGTCCTATCAATAAAATTTGTTAAAAAGAGATACGAGGGTAGGGTAATCAATAGTACTACTCTAAACTTATATAGGTAAAAGATTAAATGTTGAAAGATTGTTGAATTTGGATAGGAATTGCAAAAATCTTTAAGAGCACAAAGTAGTCATGGTATCATGGGTCTGGTGCGATAGGTAAAAATGATATCGCTTTAACATTACTCTATATACTATTTGTACTAAAAGTTTTCTCTCACGTTGCTACAGTGCACACTCACACATTTACGGTAACTTGATTATTTTAATCAAGAAAAATTACTCCCTTTGTCTGTCCCATATTAAATGTCCACTTTGACTTTTTGAAGTCTTTCTTTTTTAATTTTGACCTTAAATATTTTTGTTTGTGTTTTGTAATACTTTATGCAAAATATATGAATGTATTGGGTTTTAAATGTATTTTTTATTGGTATAACTTTCATCAAGTATCACATAACACAAACAAATATATTTAAGATCAAAGTTGAAAAAGAAAAACTTTAAAAGTAAATAGTCGACATTTAATATGGGACGGATGAAGTATTTTTTAATCCGAGGCAAACTAACCACTTCTGAAACAAAACACGTAGCATAAATGATGACTTATCATTGTTACCTCCCACCTTCTTCATCTACCACACCCTATTTTTTTCATACAGTGATTTTTCACCGAACAACACACACACACACACACTGACCAAATGGTGCCCGTTTGTTTTTTATATATCAGTTCATGACTTTATTCCACTATCGATCATTCTAGAGAAAAGAGATCGGTAATGATATTATCCAAACACATCTCAAAGAAGGTTGACCAGAATGAAAAGAGAAGTAATCCTAAGATGTGTTATGATTATTAACTTCATTTGAAGAAGGTTAGTATTATTTTTCCCAAATTTATAATTTTAGGTTGTTCGATTGATTTTATGTAATTGTAATTACTTTGGACATTTTGAGTAATTTTTATCAATTTAAAATATGTAAGTAAATTTTTTGTTATCTGATTTAATTTATATTGATTTGGGTTTCTATGTTGATTTTATTTTTAGGGTTTAAATTGGGCGGATTTAGGGACTACTGAATTAGGTTAGTTTCAGATCTAGAATCCTCTCACGTAATTGTTCTATACAAGTTTTTTGATGATTTCATGACATAAATAGAGTTGTTTTAGCTTATTCTTTTCTTTTTTGGAGCTTTTGGGCTTCTCGAAAAGCTAATAAGGTTAATTTTATCGGTTTTAGATTTTAGGATATGGAGCTATTATATTGATCGAAGTGCTATTGTATTGATCAAAGTGTTGTCGCTTATCGTTAGGGGTCGTGGACTAGGGGGGGGTGGGTAGTGGAGGGTCTGTTTGTGATGTGTGGGGGGGTGCGGTTGGAGGCGGAGTACGGGGGGTGAGGGGGGGTATGGCGAGTTTGAGTTGTGGGTTGCGGGTGAGGGAGATGTGGGGGGGGGGTGGGGGGGGTGTGGGGGGGGGGTTGAGGTGGGTGGGTGGGGTGTGTGGGGAGGTGGGGGTGAGTGTGGGGTGTGGGCGTTTCGAGTGGTTGCGTGGGGGTATGTGGGGGGTGTGGGCCGGAGATGGTTAGGGTGGTGGTGGGGGGAGGATATGTGTCGGAGGGAGGAGAAGTGTTGGGTTGGGATGCTTTGGGTGTGGGTGTGGGTAGGTGATGGGTAGGGAGTGTGTGGCTTGTGCGGTGGAATGCTTTGGTAGGTTATTTTTTTTTTATGTTTTTTTGGATTATTTTTTTTTTATTTGGTGTGATTGTGGTAGGATGGTGAGATGCGTTGTTTTCTATTAATGTATTTGCTTTGTTTATTTTATTATGGAAGACGGCTTTGTTTGTGGGTGGTTTTACTTGAGACGATTGTTTTAGGGTATAAGGTTCTGTTGTGATGTTGGGGTTGATCGGGTGGGTGGTGGATTTAGGTTTGGTGTTTCTGGGTGTGCTGGGATGGGGGTTCAGAGGGGTGGGGGGATGGGGAGGTGTAGGAGTGGGGTGGTGGATGTTTGAGGCTGTGTGTGGGGTTTTGGGGATGGTGGAGGTAGGGGGGGCCTGTGTGGGGCGGAGGTGGTGGATTGGGGGGTGGTGGAGGTGGCTGGGGGTGGGGGGTCGGGTGTGTGGCTGGTGGTGTTGGGGTGTCACGTGGGTGGGGGGGTAGGTTGGGGGGGTGGTGAGGTGTGGGTTGAGGGGGGGGGTGTGGGGTGTTTGGGTTAGGCGTGGAAGGGGTGTGTATGGGGGGTGGGGTTAGGGGGGTGGGAGGGTGTGACGGTGTTGTGTGTGGGGTGGGAGGTGGGTAGCGGGGAGGGGGGGGGGGGATGTGGGGTGGAGGGGGGGAAGGTGGGGCGGGGATGAGCGGCGGGTGGGTGGCGGTGGGAGGTTGGATGGGTGGGGGTGGGGTGGGTGGGGGGGGGGGGTGGGGGGGGGGGTGTGGGGTGGGTTAGTGTGGGTTGGGTTTGAGCAGTTGAGGATGTGGAGCTGAGTGTGGGGGGAGGTGGGTGCCCAAAAAAGCCACCCCCTTGCCCCCCCCCAACACCGGGGGGTGTCCGAGGAGCGGGGCGGGGTGCGGTGGATTGTGGGGTGGGTGTTTGGGGTTGGGGTGGGCTGAGGTGGGGGAGGGGTGCGGATGGGGTGGGTGGTGGGCTGAAGGGGAGGGGTGGGGGGGGGTGGGGGGGTGTGGCTGGGGGC
Source organism: Tanacetum coccineum (assembly GCA_026074375.1). NCBI lineage: Eukaryota > Viridiplantae > Streptophyta > Magnoliopsida > Asterales > Asteraceae > Tanacetum > Tanacetum coccineum. The sequence continues at coordinate 77,718 of BQNB010008573.1, read as the reverse complement.
GTCAAGGGGGTACGGTGGAGGCTGGGTTGTGGGTAGCAGTGGTGGGGTGGCTGGAGGTGCAGTGGGGGGTGGGGGATGGGGTTGGTGGTGGGGCCGGGGGTGGTGGTGGGTAGTGGGGGTTGAGGGTTTGGGTTGCGTGGGGGTGGGTGGGGGGGGAGGTGTGGATGTGTGAAAGGTGGCGGTGTGGGGCAGGGTGGGTGGTGGAGTTGGTGGGTGGGCGGGGTGGTAGTGACGGGGGTGGCGTTGGGGTGGGGGGGGGGAGTGGGGTGGGGTGGGTTGGGTGAGTCGGGGGGGTGGGTGGGGGGTGAGCGGGGTGTATGGGGGGGTGGAGTGAGGTGGGGTGGGGAGGGTGTGGGCGGGGGAGGGGGTGGGGGGGGAGGTGGTGGGAGGTATGTGGGGTGGTGGTGGGTGGGGTTGTAGTGAGTGGAGGTGTACGGGGGGGGGGGAAGGGGGTGGTGGTGAGCGGAGGTTGGGGGGTGGGGGATGGGTGGGGAGGTGGTGGGGTGGAGGGGGGGAGGGCGGGCGGTGGGGTGTGGGGTGTGTGGTGGCGGAAGGGGGGGGTCAGGTGGGGTGGGGGGGGGGAGGGTTGGAGGGGGATGGTGGAAGAGTTGGGGGGGGAGTGGGTGGTTGGTAGGTGGGGTACGGGGGGGATGGGTTGGGTGGGGGGGGTTGTGGGGTAGATTTGATGTGACAGGGGGGTTGGGGGGGTGGGTAGGGGGTGGGAGCGTGGTGGGAAGTGGGTGTGAGTAGTGTGGGAGGTGGGTGGCGTGCGGTGGTGTGGGAGGTGGGGTGGGCCACGTGTGGCGGGAGGGGGTTGGTTGGAATGTGGGGTGTGGGGTGCCGGGGTGGGTGTGGGGGTGGTGAGAGGTGGGGGGTGGGGTTGGTAATTGGTGATGTGAGGGGGCGGGCAGGGGGGGAGTGGGGGGGGGTGAGTGAGGTTGTGTGTGGCGGGTGGTGGGGGTGGGTGTGTGAGGGGAGGGCGGAGGGGCGGGGGTGGGTTGGTGGGAGTGTGGTGTGTGCGGGGGGGGGGGTGGGGGGGTGGTGTGGCGTGGGTGGTAGTGTGGGTATTGTGGCAGCGTGGGGTGGTGGTGTGGTGGGGGTGATGAGGTGGGTGGTGGGGGTGGTGGTTTTAGTGGTAGCGCTGGGGGGTGGGAGTGGGGTGTGGGGGTGGGGAGGTGGGGGGCGGGGGTGCGGATGGGTGGGGTGTTAGGTGGGGTAGTGTGGAGTGGGTGAGGTGGGTTGGTGTGCTGGGAGGGTGTTGTTTGGTTGGTGTGGGGAGCGGGGGGGGGGGTGCCGTTGGTGTGATGGAGGTAGTGGGGGGGGTAGGGGTGGGGTGGTAGGGGATTTTTGGTGGGGGGAGAGAGGGAGAGGTGTTTTGTGGTGTGGGGTTGTGTGTTTGTGTTTGGTTGTGTTATTGTTTATGGTATCATTAGTTTTTTGTTGTATTTCGTTGTTTGTGGTTTTATTTTTGTTGCTGTATGTAGTGAGTTTTGGGTTTGCGTCTGGGTTATGTGTTTATGATTTGTTTGGGTTAGTGTTTGGAGATTTTTGTGAGGATATGAGGGCTTGATTATAGTTGATCGATGTATTTGTATTGATTCAAAGGGGTTGTGTTTTATTGGATGAAGAAGTGAAGTTCTCTGCTTGTGCTGTCTACACCCTTCTCGATGGGAGTGGATGACGTCTTTCAGGTGGATGGTTATGTCTTTTTTATAATGCTTGTTGAAATAATGTGCAGACATATTTTTAGTAGTGGGTGTATCGCTTTGTGGTAGTGGTTCACTGGTATGATTTTTGGGTAAGTGTTGAGGACTGGTTATGTTAGGTGGGATTATGTGGCGGTTGGTGGGGTGGTGGTTTGTTCTTGTTTGTTAGAGCATGGGGTGTGTTCCTGGGGGGGAGGCAGGTTTGTTGGTGGTAGGGTTTGAAGGGTGTTGATAATGTGGGTAATGATCGTTTTTTTTAGTTATGTTGGGTGTTTTGGTAGAGGGTGAATGAGCCCTCCGGCTTGATCGTGTTTGGAGGGGTATGATACGTTTAAGGGGTGTTTGGTTTGGCTGCTTATTGACATTGTGGAGGTTACTGCTATAAAATTTTATGCTCGGGGGGTGTGGGGGGGCCGGGCTGCACCGGTGGGTTGTGCGGAGGGGTGGGCGGGGGGTGGTGGTGGGGGGTGATTGGGGGGGGTGGAGTGGGTTGTGCTGGGCATGGTGGGGGGTGGGGAGGGGTGTGGTGGGGGGGGTGTGAAGGGGTGGGGGGGGGGGTGAGGGTGTTGGGCGGGGGGGGTGAGGGGGGCGTGGGCGCGGGGGAGGGATGACGGCGGTGTTGGGGTCTGAGTTAGAGTGGGTGGGTTATGGTGTGGGGGGGCGGGGGGGTGGTGTGGTGAAGAGGGTGGTTTGGGCGTGGGGGGTGGAGGGTGGAGGGGCGGGGGGGGTGGCTGGGGGGGGGGTGGGGTGGGTGGGGTCGGGGTCGGTCTGGTGGGGGTTGTGGTAGGGATGGGGATGACAATGGTGGGGGTTGGGGGGGGAGGTGTCAGGTATGTGGGGGGGGTGGTGGGGTGGTGGGGTTAAATGGATGAGGTGTAGGGGCTACGAGTGGAGTGGGAGGTGGGGAGGGGGGAGGGGGTGGGTCGGGTGGGGTGGGGGGTGGTGGGGTGGAGTGGGGGGTGGGGGGTTGTGTGAAGGGGGTTGGGGGAGGGTCGGTGTGGGTGGTTTGTGTAGGGGATGTGAAGGGTGGGTTTTTTTTTTTTTTGGGGCGTGGGTGAGGTGCTTGCGGGGGTGGGGGAGAGTGGGGGTGTGTGTTGTGGGTTGGTGTGGGTTGGGGGGGGGGAGGGGGGGTTGGGGGGGGTGGGGTGTGGCGGCCGTGAGGGGTGTGTTGTGGGGTGATGGGGGGGGGTGGGGACGTGGTGTGGGGGGGGTGGTGGGTGGTGTGGTTAGAGTGGGTTTCGGGTGGTGGTGGTGGAGGTTGGGCGTGGGTGGTGTAGGGAGGGTGTGCGAGTGTGGGGTGGGGTGGGTGGAGGGGTGGGTGGGGTTGGGGGGGGGGGTTGGGGGGTGCCGGGTGGGGGTTGTAGGGGTGGATTGTGGGTTTGGGAGGGTGAGGGGGGGGTCGGAGGAGGCGGTCCTTGGGGGGGGGGGTTTGTCGATGGGTGGAGGGTTTCTGGTTTTTGAGGCGTTGCCCCTGTTTCTTTTTACGCACTTACAGTGATGTGTCTAAATCTTGTCGCATTATATGCTTGAGTAGTTGTAGTGTGTATTTACGTGTGGGGTTTGTATATAAATCGTTGAGTTAAGCATATGTTGTGTGAAGTGGATTATAATAGTTTGTTGGGCTTTGTGTGTAGGTACTAATTGGCTAGACACGTGGAAGCGAATATAGGGTTATATGGGGTGGGGGGGTGTGGGTGGGCCTGGCGGGGGTGGGGTTGTGTTGTGGGGCTGGGGCGACTAGATGCACGTGTTGGGGGGGTGGGTTGGGTGGGGGCATGACTATTTCATTTTATGGATTCTTATCATGTGTTGTCTTATGTTGATAGAATGCCTCCCAAAAGGACGTAAACATTTGAAGCACCGGCCATAACTCAGGCTGCCATTAAGAAACTAGTTGCTGACAGTGTCACCGCGACTCTAGAAGCACAAGCTACAACAATGGCAAGTACTAGTAATCCTAACAGGAATACCAGACCTACTGGAACTCCTGTAGCAAAAACGGGAAGCTATAAAGAGTTCATAAGCTGTTAACCTTTCTACTTCAATGGTATGGAAAGAGCAGTTGGCCTCATTCGCTGGTTTGAACAAACCAAATCAGTATTCTCTCGAAGCAAATGTACTAAAGAAAATAAAGTAACATTTGCTACCGGTACCCTGACTGATGACGCCTTGTCCTGGTGGAATGCATACGCCCTACCCGTTGGAATAGATTGAGCCAATAGGATCACTTGGACTGAACTGAAGAGGCTCTTAACAAACAAGTATTGTCCTCGAACTAAAGTCAGAAAGATGGAAGATGAACTTTACAATCTGACTGTAAAAGGAAATGATCTTAAACCTTACGTTAGAAGATTCCAAGAATTAGCAGTCTTATGCCCGAACATGGTACCAAACACCGAGAAACTCTTGGAAGCCTTCATCGGAGGGTTACCAAGAAGTATTTAAGGGAATGTTACCGCCTCAAAGCCTCAAACTTTAGAGGAAGCCATTAACATAGCCCAAAGGCTAATAGATCAGGTAACAAAGCACACTCCGGTGCAAGTACCAAGTAATCACAAACAAAAGTTTGATGATGAAAGAAACACCACCAAAAACAACAACTACCCTAATGATCGCAATGACAATAACCACTCCAACAATCGCAACAACAACAACTACCAAGATAACCGTAACAATAACAACCGTAACAATGATCACCACCAATAGCACAATAGGAGGCAAGAAACCTTCAGGACTTATGCTGTCACCAATAGGTATACTAGAAATCGTCCCTTGTGTGAAAGGTGCACCCTGCATCACATAGGACCTTGCACTGTCAAGTGTCAGACTTGCAACAGGATAGGTCATCTGACTAGAAACTACAGAAACAAAAGACCAACCACTGGAAATAACCTACAACCAGTATTCGTAACTTGTAATGCCTGTGGAGAGAAAGGGCATTATGTAAATCAATGCTCAAAAGTAAACAACAGGGCCACGTGGGAGCCTATTTACTAAGAGACAAGATTGCTTTTGTTCACTTTAGGATTTCTACCCTAGCAACAACTCTCGAGGATATTCAAGTTCGCCACCAGTTATATATGAAGGATCTTCTGAAACCCACTTCATAAGTTTAAAAACCCCAAACACAAAGCTATGTTCCTGTCATTTATTACTTTTATCTAGAATCTTACCACGAGACACGTAGCATAAGTGTCAACACTTGTAAAGTTTTAATGATGTAAGATATGTAAGATAAAGTTATCCATGAAATAATAAAGTGGTAATTCCGTTACGCCTTGATGTCTGATGATATCAAAACTTGACATTGTTTGTCAATCCCATTAGTTCTATTATATTTAACTCTGAATAATCACCTCCTACCTTTGAAACACTTATGCAACAACAAAGATCCTCGACTGATAATATGGGCATCTGTGCAATTAATGTCTCATTATTCTTCCTGTTGCTTCTTATGATTTTAAAAAATCATATCATCTTCTACACATTACCATTTTGATATCATATTTTATGCTTATGTAGGATGATTTATAATCGTCTTATTGAAATAAATTAAGACGCTTCTTCATTTGAATAAGGAAATTATAAATTACTGAACTATGAATTTATAATTTCTCAGTTACAAGGATCGGGACGCCTCTTTTTGTAAATGACGAATTATAAATGAGTAGGCTTAAGTATACAGCATTTGTATAAACAACATTCTTTCAATCTATAAACCGTTTGTACGAACAAATCTCTTACTTCATGAAATCATTGTTAATATTACCCTCATATGAATGAATCTCTGAACTTTTACACTTTATCATTCGACTAAATCTCCGGACGAGATTTCTGTAAGGTTCAGAGACTATAACAACCCGCAATTTTCATCAATATAATTATCCATCTATTAAATTAGATGCACTGTAATATCCATCTACTAAATTAGATGTCACCTTTTATACATGGAATTTTTTTACTTTATCTCATTATGCAACATAACTTGCATCTCTAAAGTAAACGAGCTAACGCAACCCCTATCAATGCCATCTATAAATATGTTTACATCATGTAAAAATCCTAATATGTCAAGTCTATATCTTAATATCATTTTTACTAAGTACATTATCAATTTAACGTACCATTTACGACGTTATTTCAAAACAAGCATTAAACGTTAACGTTTACATCAAAACCCTAATTATGTGTAATGTATACATATAAAATGAATGTACAAGCCTTCAAGCATGTATACAAGTGTACAATGTACCACCTTTGAATTATATTTTCCATCCAAGTCAATGTATAACTCATTTAAGCTCAATGTACAAGCTAATCATGCCTAAAAACCTAATTAGGTCATTTAAGCTCCTAAATCATGTTTAAACCTTACACCACTTTAACACAAGGTATAAGCACTTAATGCATGACTCCTAAACCCTAATATATCCCTAATCTTAACCCTAATCCATGTTTTAAAACCCTAAACCCTAAATGAAACCCTGAAACCCTAATTTTACTTTAACCTTAAAACTAACCCTAAAACTTAATCCTAAGCCCTAAACCATAATCCTAAACCCTAATCTTAATCCTAACACTAATCCTAAACCTTAATCTATCACTAATCCTAACCATAATTCACAAATTAAACCTAAAAACCCTAATTAAAACCTAAAAACCCTAATTAAACCCTAAACCAACCCGTGACCCTTTTTCTTTCATTTTGACCCATTTTAAACCCAAGGACATCACCAAGCAACCAACCAAGCACCTTACAAGCACCTCCATCACCTCTTTGTCACCTCCTTGTCCTTTTTGTAGCCGAAATCACCACAACACCTTCCACCTTGCTTAGCTACCCTTCTAGCTCTCATTACTCATCATACTAGCTTCCATGAATCACCTCAGGTAGCCTTGACACTAATAAAACACAAAAACTTGGGCACTAAGGCTTTCCAAGACCTATAAATAGCCAAAACATGCACAACCAATTACATCACCTCAAAGTTTAATCAAATACAACAATGGAGTCTTAACTCAGACCAAGAAGTTATCAAGTAAAAGGTCCCTAAGCACAGAATAAGAAGCCAAGGAATCAAGAAAAAGGAGCCCATAAAGTCATTACTAGACGTACGAACCCGAAAACCCCATTTTGACCCATTTTTAGCTCAAGTAAGCTTAGTTCTTATTCAATAAGCTTATAAACTTCGATTAGAATATTCATAACTAACCTTAATATCAATAGAACACTTGTTTGAAAGCTTTGAATCCTCAACACCCCATGTGTTTTTCTGGTAAAAGCACTAAAAATGACCCGTTTTTTGATTTTCATAGGCTAACGAATCCCTCTATCTAAACTTTTTGTTACATTGTAGACATCTTTATTTAGCTATATAATATGCAAAACCCCACCAAATATTATTTGAGTCTTAAATAACTTGCTTCCATAGCAGCAATAGAAGATCAAGAGAAGTCCCTAAGCTCAGAATAGAAGCCAATAAGTAAGAAAAACAAAGTCTTGAAGCCATTTCTAGGCGTACAGATCATAAAAAACCTTTTCGACCCATTTTAGCTCAAGTAAGCCTAACATCTTGTTCCATAAGCTTAAATTACGTACAATAATGTTCATAATACTCTTAAGATCATGTATGAACTCTTATTTGAAGCTTTGAATCCTCAAACCCATGTGTTTTTGATAAAAATCCTAAAAATGACCCGTTTTGATTTTCTAGTTAACGAATCCTTTTTCTAAAATTTTGTTACGTTAAAACATCTTATTTTAGCTTATAATAATAAGCTATAACCTGCAAATATCATTTGGAATCCTAAAATAAGCTTGCATGGCATTTTGGACTTGTTTTGCAAATATATTCCATGCAAGGGGTATATATTGTAACTTTCTAAAATTAATAACTAGAGGGGCTGATAATGTTATTTTCTTAAAGTTATAACTATAAGGACCTATTTTGCCAAGTTTTAAAGTTAAAGGTTTAATATATATATATATATATATATACTTTTTATATAAAGGACTAAACTTGTAAAAGTTTATAAACCAAGGGTATATATTGCCAATTTTGCAAACTTATAAAATATTATATTTTTATATTATAAAAATATATATATAAATTATTCTAGCTTTTGAAGAAACTTAAAACTATAATATATCACATTACTAGGGAGCTTCATGTAAGGGGTTTCATTTGGGTATACGTTTTGACGAGTTTGTTGGATTTACGATTTAAAGTGTCCTGGCTCCTCAAACGTTTACTACATGACCTCTGAATTATGATGGCCCGAACAGTGATACAATATTTCCATAATAAATCCAATCAAAGTGATATTTCATTATGACATAAAACATATCCAATCAAACTAAGACTTGACATATTACCCAGGTTGTGTGACGAAGCCGTTACTTTCACTTGATATACTTTTGCCATCAATCAGATTTTCCCTGTTAAGGTGAGTTCATAGCCTCACTTTTAAATCTCTTGAATGTTTTCATAAACTCGTGAGGGGGATACATGCTATAAACTATGAATACAAGTGTTTTCTAAATGTATGCTATCATAATATATTATTGCTTGTGATCTAAGTCCCTTTATGCCAAAAGACCCCACTATCATGGACCATTAATCACTTGCGAGTGAACGCGAATATGGTGGATAGGCCTATTGGGATTGACGAATCCCGTTTGTGTTAGCCGGATAGGTAACCAAACGCACTATATTTGAATCTCATAGGTATATGGCAATTACCTACACCGGGGGCCATTATCATTATATATATCATTATTGATATATACACAAGTCAGTTTGTGTGCCATGAGCTTAGACGCAATAATACACTATTAATACTGTTTTCCATAATAATTGTACTCATTGCAATTATTACACTTATGGGTGTATAACAATGTAACCCACTATCTATGATGACTTATATTCACACTATTTACCATAAACCTATGAATTTCACTCAACCATTGTGTTGACCCTTTTAGCATGTTTATCTTAGGTATTTGAGCAACTTATGGCATGGAGTGGCACGGACTTGAAGATGGCTAAACTGTTATCATTCAACTTTATGTTTTCCTATAGATTTTGAGATCTCTGTTTGTAAAAACTCTGATGAATAAATGAATGATAACATCTTTTTCCAAAACATCTCTTTATGAGTCATTTTCTATGATTATGACTGTTGTACTATGAAGTAATACTCCAGATTAGCTTCCGCTACTATATTTATCAAAATGGGGGTGTTACAGTTGGCATCGGTAACCCAGTAAATGGCACATAACCAAAATAGAAGCTCTGGCAAGCAAAACCTTAGTACTAACCGTATTGGCAAACATAAAAGCAGAGACGTCAAAGAGCCTGAACAGGCAAGACGAGTTCGGCACAGAACCGTCATCAGAATGATTAGAGGAAATACAAATAAGAAAAGGCCACGTGAACAATCAGAACAATAGACAAGCAACGAGATATCGTTCCCTTCCATGCCGGGGTGTGAATTAGTTGATTCTCCCATAATATTAGAAGCTCTGATCGAAGGGTTCCAGGTCCGCAGGATCTACATTGATGGAGGAAGCTCCTCTGAGGTTATGTATGAACACTGTTTCCGAAACTTAAGAACCAAAATAAAGGCAAAGCTTAAAGAGTCCAAAACACCACTGGTAGGTTTCTTTGGTGAAGTAAGCTACCCAATCAGGACCATCAACCTTAGCGTGACTATAGGGGAACCGGGAAGGCTCCAGACTATTTCGATGGAATTTGTGGTCATTAAAAGCCACTCCCCCTATAACGTCATATTAGGATGAACCGGTCTAAGAAGCTTAGGAGCTATGGCCACTACTATCCACTCTATGAAAAAGTTTCCCACAGCCAATAGGATTGCAACAATGACGACCAAAAGAGAAACCCTCCAAGAATTCCGGAGGATAGAAGAAGCGAAAGTTCCAGCCCTGAAAGGAATGACCATTCCCTCTTGAATGCAAGCATCTGAGTCCAAAGGAAAAACCAACAAGGGCAAGGAAGGAAGTCGAGAATATACAAACAAAACAAGGGAACTCAACGGCATCATACAACCGTCACCCATTTCATCTAATAAATACACTGAAGCGGGCAAAAAAAACAAGGGAGAGGATGAATCCCTTGATAAATCATCAGGGAGTAGGCCTTCGGAGAAGGTGGTAATTCATGAAGGTTATTCTGACCAAACCATCATAATTAGAGGAAACTTAACTGCTGAGTACAGATCTGGACTTATAAAGATGTTACGTAAACATGCCTATGCTTTTGCCTGGACTTCAGCAGACATGACAGGAATTCCCCGCTTCGTTGTAGAAAACGCGCTCAAAACATACCCTCACATAGAGCCGAGAGTGCAATGGAAATGGAGCATAGCTCCGGACAGAAGAAAAATAGTGAAAGATGAAGTAACAGAATGGATTAAAGCCGAAATAGTTAGAAAGGTACGGTACCCCACATGGGTGACCAATCTTGTTCTAGTCAAAAAGTCGGACAACAGCTGGAGGATGTTCATTAACTTTAAATATTTGAACAAATCCTATTCGAAGGACCTATATCCTTTACCAGAGATTGACTGGAAGATCGAATCCCTAATGGGGTTCAAGTACAAGTGCTTCTTAGATGCCTATAAGGGATACCACCAAATACAAATGGCAAAAAAGGATGAAGAGAAGATGACATTCTATACCGATGAAGGAGTCTTTTGTTACATGAAAATGCCCTTTGGACTAAAAATTGCCAGGGAAACATATCAAAGATTGGTCGACACCATCTTCGAAGGGAAAATGGGAAGAAACTTGGAAGCATATATGGATGACATGGTCATCAAAAGTAAAACAGAGCTGGAAATGATAAAGGATGTTAAAGAAACACTATTGACACTCAAAAAGGTAAACATGAAGTTAAATCCCAAAAAATGTTCCTTCGGAATGGAGGAAGGCAAATTCTTAGGATATATAGTTACTTCCAAAGGAATTAGAGCAAATCCAGAAAAAACAAAGGCTGTAGTAAACATGCCCTCACCAAAAAACTTGAAACAAATGAAACGGCTAAGCAGCAAACTTGACGCCTTAAAAATATTCCTCTCTAAAGCAGCAGAATGAGCCCTACCATGCCTAGACACACTCAAAAAGTGTAAACACAAGAAGGATTTTCATTAGACGACAGAGGCTGAAGAAGATTTCCATGCAATGAAGATACTAATAGGAGAACTGCCAACATTAACAGCTCCCAAGAAAGAAGAAGAACTTATGGTCTACCTATCAGCGGCCAACAAAGCAGTTTGTGTCGTTCTACTAGTAGAAAGATATAGAAGACAAATACTAATCCATTACATAAGCCGAACGCTGCAAGGCACTAAAACTAACTACCCACCAATGGAGAAGCTAACTCTAGCGCTAGTGCATGCCGCTAGACGGTTAAGAAGATACTTCCAAGGCCATACAATCAAGGTTATCACAGACAAGGCAATAAGCCAAATATTGAACAATCGGGAGGCAACAAGAAAGTGGGGAGTAGAACTTGAAGCCTACGACATCAAATACGCCCCAAGAAGCGCGATAAAAGGGCAAGTACTTACTGATTTCCTGGCAGATACAATGACAAAGGACAGCCCTACACAAGTAAAAACAAATGGGTCAGATGATACTTTAGCCAAAGGAGAAAGTATGGAAGAGCAAGAGGACACAAAAACCAAGACACCTAAAAATCTTAGGGCCGAAATAGACATATGGAAGTTGTATACCGATGGAGCATCCAACGAGCATGGGTCCAGAGCAGGTCTCATCCTGATAGATCCAGAGGGAGCAGAATATTCCTACGCTCTTTGATTAAACTTCGCCAACTCAAACAATGATGCGGAATATGAAGCACTGCTAGCAGGTTTAAGAATAGCAACAAAAATGAAGGTCAAAAAAATGCATGCATTTATGAATTCAAAATTGGTAGAAAACCAGGTGGAGGGGTTGTACGAAGCAAAAGGGGAAAAGACAAAGAAATACAAGGAAAAAACCTTAGAAATGATCTGAAGCTTCAGCAATTTTCAAATAAGTCACATACCGCGAAAGGAAAATAGAAAGGCCAACGCTTTAAGCAAACTAGCAGTGGTGCAATGTGAAGGACTGACAAAAGGGGTACTAATTGAATAATTCAACGAGTGATCGGTGGATATGACAGAAGTTAATACAATAATTGAGGAAGCAACAAGAACTTGGATGACACCAATCTAAGAATATATCGAAAAAAGAATCCTACCGGAAGATGCGACTGAAGTACAAACAATTCAAGAAAAGGCACGCAACTACACCATAGAGGAAGGAATCTTATACCAGAAGTCATACTTGGGGCCATTGCTCCGATGCATAGGTTCGCATCAGGCCAAATACCCAATAAAATAAATACACATGGGATCATGTGGTATGCATGAAGGACTAAAAAGAGCAGTCCATAAGGCTATGAGTGCCGAATACTTCTGGCCAAGTATGCATCGGGATGCCAACAATGAGATATCAAACTGCGACTCAGGTCAGGTATACGCGACCGTACCAAAGCTGCCAAAAATAACATGATCTCCGTTACTTCAGCCCGGCCATTCTGAAAGTAGGGAATAGACATTGTGGGACCCCTTCCCGAAGCTCCAAGTAAAAATCAAGTACTTAATAGTAGCCATTAACTATTTCATCAAGTGGTTGGAAGCCAAGCCGGTAACTAGCATAATCGGAAAATAGGTCAAGAATTTTGCCTTTGATAACATTCTATGTAGGTTCGGAATACCAGCCACTATCATAACAGACAACGAAACATAGTTAATCAATGACCCATTCAAGTCCTGGGCAGAAGGACTGGGAATAAAGCTTGTCTTCACATCAGTGTATCAATCTCAAGAAAATGAAGCTGTAGAACGAGCTAACCGAAGAATAATGCAAGGAATCAAAACAAGGTTACATCAAGAGGGAGGAACATGGGTGGAAGAAATTCCAAATGTGTTTTGGGCCCATAGAACAAAGCCTAAGACTAGCAACGGAGAAACGCCATTCAATCTGGCATATGGTACCGAAGCAGTTCAACCCGCGGAAATAGGCATCCCAACAAGATGAATGATCCAAGAGTCCGATGAACAAAATAAAGAAGCACTCAGGCTGAATTTAAACCTGCTAGAAGAGCGGAGAGAGATAGTGGCAATCAGACAAGCAAGACTAAAACATCAAGTGGAAAAATATTACAATCAACAAGTCCATCACAAGCAATTCAATGTAGGAGAATTTGTCCTTTGGAAAAATAAATTATCAAAAGTGGAAAATACAGGCAAACTTGGACCAATGTAGGAAGGACCATACGAGGTTATTGAAACATATGGCACGGGTGCTGTAACACCCCCAAAATGGGTCGCAGCGGAATAAGGATCCGGGGCATGTTACTTTAAGGTCAACAGCACAACACGTAATAGGAAGTAAAAGGAAGGAGGAAAATCGTTGCTAGACCCTCTGGAAAAACATGTAATTTTTTTTACGTCAGAAGCAACTGATCCAATATACGTCTTTCTGATGATATGAAAGAACAACTTTTGAACCCATGAAAACACAAATACATCGGACGGTTCGCTACCTCCGGATGAAATAGTAAGCATTAACAGGGGCGAAAGAAAGAAACACACAAATTCGCCAAAGGAAGGGAGGAAGCACAAAGTCTTCCCCCTCCCACAAAAGCTCTCCGATGAATAGCTACATCGGATGAAGAAACACCATACAAGCTACATAGATTCTAATAAAAATTGTCTAAGTATGTATGCTCAAGACGCAAAGAGTTGGCTAATACTCTGCATCGGTCTATACCTTTGCCGCGTCTTAAGAAACAAACAAATACAAAGGGCAAACATGAACGTACTATGTAAAAAATGAGACAAATAAATAAGATAGATAAAACACCACAAAGAGAAATGATAAAGGCACAGGATAACATAAACCGGGCGAACCACAAGGCCCGAAGGGGTGCAAACAAAGCACCATCAAAAAGGACGATAATAATAAACCATCGCTAAGTGTTCAGAACATTACACATTGTTAGCCTTAAAATATGTTGACTTATACGGAATTACAATAGTTTAGTTAAGGCGTGACATGTAGGGACTAATAATGACTAGTTAAGATAGTTATGTGTCACTAGGACTATAAATACCCCCTCCATACTTCCATGGAGGGGTGAGAATTCATTTTGTATCTCATAATGTGTGTGTTGTTTCTCTCTCTAGAAAACACACTTCTTTCCTTTCTCTCTCTAATAATAATATGGCTACTTATTTGTTTAATCCTCCCCGACCTTCGGATCGTGTGTTTTAGGCTAGAATCTTTATGGGTAACAATTAGCATCAGAGCCTAGGAGCATTTTGGGTTGATGGTTTGCTTATTTGGGTGTTGTTTGAAGCTTATTAAAGCTTTTCGTGGCTTATTTTTAAGCCAAAACCTACGGGTTTGGTTGGTTAGTGTCTATTTTGTGCAAAAGCTTGAAACTTTATTCTCTCTAATGTTTCTAGCTCATTTGCACAAATGGTTTGTGGTCTTTCAAAGCTTATTTCAAAAGATTTATAGTTCTTTTTAAGCTTTTTACACAAATTCTTGATCCAAAATTTTTTGTGTTAAAAACCATAAAGTTTGTGTTTTTATGGTAGATCTTGCCTACAGATACTTGGTTGTACAAAAGAAATCGAGTAAAAACGTTAAAAAGAGTGTTTTTTAATTGATTCAAAAGTTGTTTTTCTTGAAAATTTGAATCCAACGATTTATACGCTTGAAGACGGTGATTTATACGCTTGAAGACGGCGATTTATACGCTTGAATACGGCAATTTATACGCATGAATCCAGCGATTTATACGTCAAAGGCCGCGGTTTATACATCCTGAAGGCCGCGATTTATACACTCTTAGGCCGCGATTTATACACTCTTAGGGGGCGATTTATACACTCTTAGGGGGCGATTTATACCACTTAAGGGGTGCGATTTATACCACTTAAGGGGGCGATTTATACCACTTAAGGGGGGTGATTTTATACCACTTAAGGGGGTGATTTATACCACTTAAGGGGGTGATTTACACAGTATCGAACCAAACTTAAACACCTTCTACAACACCAAAGCAAACACAACACTTAATGCTAAAACGATTCGAATAAGATTCACTAAAATGACAAACGGCTAAGGATTCGGATTACGATGACAAGTGATCACAAAGTTGATTTGGTATCCCTTATTTGACATTGAAGTGAGTTTCACGAAGGCGTCTACTTATTTCATCATCGAGACTTCCTTCTATTTTCTACCCGTTTTCTTTAAACCCACTCTATCGATCGATGACTTGCTTGAACGTATAACGCTTATGATTGAGACTTGAATTATCTAGTTCCAGTAGTCGGGGTGGTTGGTTGAAGACCTGGATAACTATCACTTAAAGGAGTTACATTATAGTACTCAGTGTCACACGCAGATGTCGATGTGGATAATTTCAAGAGGTGTTGTACTTCTTATACTTTTGATGGTACGTATAGAGTACTTATAGATTTAATCTTGCACCGTTATTCAGTCAACAACAATGCAAGCTTAAGTAACAAATTTGGGGGATTTTACTTCATTTTCAAGTTTGGTATATCGGGTTTACTTCACCAAGTGGTCACAACAATAGCCGACAGAATACGAGGTTGGTAAGTTAGCCAGAGAGTTTAAAGGTTGAGATGTAATCAGCAATTCTCACGGGATATTATTGTGCTATTCCAAGACAATGGTACTTCACAATCTTAGCAAAATTCTCAAAGTTCTTCAACGACATTCATATACAATACCTTGATTATACCAAGTTTTCTTGATTCTTGCTTCATCTCCTCTACGGTTTATGAAGACAAGAGGGTAATGGTTCGTTTGGATTTCAATATTTGTGCTTATGACAAGAACTTCTCGTGTATATGTGCGTACACAAAAATGATGCTTCTTAGAGTTCGAAACCATCATGGGAGAAAATGTGTACTTTGGTTACCATGTCAACTTCCAGGGGGAGTAGTGTATACTACTTTACTTAATATGGTTTGTGAAGTATTCTGCATACGTGAGAAGAATTGTTGCTGATTTCTTACATGTACCTCCGAACGAATATTCACCAAGACCCAATGACAAGAAGTAGTAGTACTTAGTGTGGCTTTTCTTCTACAAAATTCCGCTGTGCACTTTAATGACAAATAGAAGGTGGTTGACGCTACATCAAAGTTTCAGAATCTGCTCAAGATAGGGATGTTGATTTGGAGGGAAGCTGATTCGGAAACTTTACCAAAAAAGAGTCTATGAAGAAATCTTTTCAAGCCATGCTACATGGATTAGGGGGGAAGTTAATCCAACTCATGCATACTACAATGCTTCCAGAACAAGTAAAGACAATGAAGATCCAAGCTGGAGTACAAGTTTCAAGACCAGGAGAACTCAGAAGACATCTCCAGCTTTGGAAGTACTTTGGAAGACTTTATTTTATTGTAATTGTACTTGTTAGGAACGTTGTAAGTAATTCCGTATGTCCACATATTGGGGGAAGATTGTTAGCCTTAAAATATGTCGACTTATACGGAATTACAATAGTTTAGTTAAAGCGTGACATGTAGGGACTAATAATGACTAGTTAAGATAGTTATGTGTCACTAGGACTATAAATACCCCCTCCATACTTCCATGGAGGGGTGAGGATTCATTTTGTATCTCATAAGGTGTGTGTTGTTTCTCTCTCTAGAAAACACACATCTTTCCTTTCTCTCTCTAATTAATAATATGGCTACTTATTTGTTTAATCCTCCCCGACCTTCGGATCATCTCTAGTTAGTGATTTCTTATCATTAACACACATCCAAAAAAGTTGGCTAAATCTAACAAACATAAAGGTCAAGCTAAATACTAGCGACTGAGTCATCAGAAGCATGCTCAAGAGGCACTTGGTTTGCATCTTCATTGGCAATGGGCGGAGCAACAGGAACATAGGTGACCGAACGAATATGCTTGTCCGGTAAGACTTGAGTCACGTCAGGAAGAGTACCTCCGGCAGCCGCAACAATTTTGCCAAGAAAGGGAAAAGGGGTAGTAGGAAAATCAACAAGAGCTTTGTCGAAATCAGCCTTAGCACCAATATGGAAATTAGAAACTTTTTGGGAAGCTACTTCAAACTCAGCGTCGGTACGCCCCATGCGTAATCCCCTTCCAACGCAATAATTTATGCCGAGAGATGCGACATGAGCAAGAGCAGCGTGAAATTTATCACTTGATAGTAACTTCTGAACAAGACTCTCCACACCAGAACCAACAAACCGGGTAACCTCCTCCCTTAAACCATCAACAGCGTCCTTATACCCTTGAGATTTGGCCTTCTCCAAAGCAAGTTGATTCTGCAAATCCCTCACAACAAGGGCTTGATCAGATAACTTAGCATCGGTCTTAGACAACTCCTATGATAAACCTATAGAGGCAACCATAGCATCAGTAAGTTCAGTCTGCAATTCCTTCACCTTAACAGAAGCAACATCTTTTTGAGAATTCAATTCCCTGTTCTCCTGACCCAAAGCATCACAATCCTTCTGCATCCTCTCAAGTTTACCATCCAAAGTCGTCACTTCCGAACGAAGAACCTTGACATACCCAGCCTTCCAATCAAACTTCTCCTAAAGACGATTCCTAGCTGTAACCATACATGTATAGCGAGAATTCAGCTCCGCCCCATGGAAAACTAGTAGAGCACTAAGAATATTGAAACGATTCGATAAATCCAATTGGAAGCAAAGACTCAGTTCTCTTAAGTTCGGCAAGGGTAATGGATCCTTAAAAATATCCTTACATAAGATATTATCCTCCGGTGCATGAGGACCATTCCACTCCTCTTTAGTATATGGAGGAGAATAAGCACCTTCATATGGATAAGACATCTGATAGGGACTAGGAGTAAGAGGAAACAAGGTCAAATCAATCTCTTCACCACGGGTAGCTGTGCCAAAATCATCCTCCGGAATCTGATCATACTCCACATCACGAGCAAGAGCACTACGAGCCAAGGAATCCAACGGATCCATCTAACGCTGCACAACCTCAGCCCCGGACTTCCCAGCATGACCACTAACAGCAGCACCTAAAAGTTCACAAGCAACTAACTCAACCAAAAACACAAAATACAAAACATAAGATAATCAAAAGAAAGGAAATCACATCATACATCTAGGAGAAAAACTACGCCCAGAAGTAGAAGCATGGACCGAAGTCCCAACATGGGATGGTCCAGAAGCACTAACAACAGCCATAGAAGGAGGAGCACCCAATCTCTTACCAAGACGCGGTGTAGGGGCCGAAGCAAACCTCGTAGAAGTACCTTCATCCCTCTCTAAACTATTCTCAATTTTAGCACATAATTCGGTTAAGTCAGCTTGGCCTGACCCAACTCTGAAGCACTAGAACCAGCCTTCAAAGCTCTTTTCTTCAGCTTCTTCTTTTTTGATGGCAAGGCGTGGGTCCGGCAGAGAAGCAGCAATCTCATTTGGAGTAGGCAACAGAATCATGGCACCCTCCGCTGCCGGCGTAGTAGTGTGCGACGGAACACGCTCTAACAGCGGTGAAGAGAGATGATATGATTCTTCAACAACCTTAGCATCACCTCAAGACGGAAGAGTCATAAAATCATAGATGCTCATCTCTGCATAAAAGGCAAAACATCGGTCAACACATAGCAAAAGGAACAATAAATAAGGAATAGAAATTATAACCCCCAACCTACCAACATTGTCATCAATCCTTCAAAAAACCGGATCACGTTCTTTATTAAACCACACAGGACTTAACCCAGAACGAATAAGCACCTCATCCCTTATCTCACGAAGACAAATTAAATGAGGGCATAACAGCTCCACATCATTCCGGTCGTAGCCATCAGAAGGAAGATCATCTAAAACACATGAACAAGAATGTCTCCATGTTAGGTAGTCTGGAATGGCTCTACGATCTATCAAGAAAAACTTGTCCTTCCACTTCTTCAGGCTCGAAGGGCCATCGTCCATACAAACATCCTCCGTATTGCGATGTTTGGAAAAAGAAAACCAATCCCCTTGTTTGCAAATATATTGAAACACACGGAACAAAGTAACGGTGGGAACAATATTTAGATCACGACACACAACCTCAAACGACACCACCTTATTCAAACCTAGAGGGACCAGTTGTGAAATATGTACCTTGAAATACTTAAGCACAGATAAAAGGAACGTCGAAAAAGGGATACGAACGCCGAAAAACCAAAGAAACTCGGAGTAAATACCTATAGCATCACTAGGAAGATGATCCATGGTAAACCCAGGATCAGGCAAACGAGGATGAAGATCTAGGGGTATACGATAAGTCTTCACCAAATCTTTTAAATCATTCTTAGAAAGGGTACAGATACGGTTTTTCATATCATTTTTAGACATGGCGAGAAAATAGGAAAAAGAGGAGAGAGAAAGTACCTACTTTCAAAAAGGGGATGCAACGGCAAGCAACCGGACCTTGAAGCGAAGGGGAAGAAATGCAGCGGTGCGGGTAAAAAATAAAAATGTGAAAATGTGAAAACAAAGGAAGGCTATTTATAGTGGCTCCGGGAAAATCAACCGTCACCACGTAAGGATGACGCAACCCTAGCAAATAACTCAAGAAAAGGATCGCCATGATGATGACACCTCAACTCTTATCAAGTGGAGCTGGATGAGCCACGCACTCAAAAACAGTAAAAAAAAAGAGGTTTCTAATTCTTGATTACAATTTAATGAGTCTAGCACGAAAGCCTTAATGACATTCGTACTAGACTAGGGGGACATGATGAGGTATAGTCTCCCCCGGAACATCCGAAGAAGAAATATAGCTTAGATACTCCTGCCAAACTAGCACGGGCTAAAACTAAATAAATACTCCGGAGAGGCTGACTTGTCGAAGGACACGTCAGGTCTGGAGTCACCACCAGAACTCCGGAGAAGCTGGTGTGTCGAAGGACATATTAGGTCCGGAGTCATTAGCTCCGTCCTAATGCAGCGGTATCAAAGGACACTCCGAAAAAGGTACAGTCCTTGGAATGACACGTAGCTGACAGTTCGTACCAAGAGAGAGCCCTACGGTTATGTCTTGTAGCGAATCCCAAATAGTATAAAGGGAGAGCTCATTTTCCCAGGACGATAATCATAACACCTACTCCGGAACATACTTTATATTCTTCACATTTATCTCATACCACCATACTTACTCTTACGCCGGAGTTGGTCCCGGATTCACACCTCGGGGCGAGCTAACGGTGTTCTTTCTTATTTTCAGCTAGGAGATGAAGGATTAAGCTCTGGAGGAACCAAGCTGAACTCAATACTTATCACCGCTAAGGTCACTTTTACCAAGCCCAAGTAGCCCACGTAAATTTACCTCAACAAATAAGAACCCTTAAATAGCAAAAATATATAAAGACAAGTTCTTACAAGATTGGAAGAGTAAGATGGGGGGGTGTGGTTTTGTAAGGGATTGGTAAGGTATTTTGCTTGTTGTCATAGATTGTAAGATAGTTGTTGTAGGAAATTTGAATAAGATCTAGCACATGGTTTTGTATAAGAGTTTTAGATATTACTTTATGTTTTATCCATCTATAACCGGCCACCTATATGTATTGGGTATGAAATTGTATAATTTTTAAGTATTGGGTATAATTGTGGGTATTTGATTGAGTATAGATAGGTAGAATGGTTTACTTGTATGCAAAAAGGTTCTAAAATGCGAAACGTAATCATTTTACGTAACGTATAAAAATAAAATATAAAACGTTAATTATTATTTTCGTAAAAATAATATAACGCTTGCTTGACGTAAACTTTTATTTGTTTGATGTCCGTTTACGTTGATTGTTGATTTTTAGTTTACGCGATTTAGCTAAACGATAAAAATTAAAAGTAAACGCGTAAAACCCTAAAAATAAATAATGGCAAGATTGAAGTCGTAAAATGACCTGAAATAACGGATTGTTACACTAAATACTAACAAAAACTATATAATTATAGATATATCTGTATATGTGTATATATTAATCGGGCGGGGCGGGTCGAGGATGCTATTCCCCGCTCCCTGCCCCAAACCCGATTAAAATCCCCGTTTAAGCCCCAAACCCGCCCCGTAACCCGATAAGCATGCCTCGCTCGCCTTGATTAGTTCGGGTTTTGGGTTTCCTCGTCGGGTTCGGGTTTTTTTGCCATCCCTAATTCTAAGTTTAGTTTCCACTTGAGCTCAAGCTAAATTCGAGCTAAGGATTAGGGATGACAAAAGAACCCGCAATCGACGGGGACCCGATCCTCAAACCCGATTTGATTGGGGAATTTTCGAATTGACCGAGGATGTGGATGGGGACGGGGAATCCCCAAATTATGAAATCGGGATGGGGCGGGGATGCGGATAGCATAAATCCCCGACCCAGAACTTTTCAATGTTCAAATATATATAAATTATATGTATAATTATACTACATGTACTTGTAAATGTATATCTTAGTGAGTATTGACAAGTGTTATACATGAAAGATATTTGTATGTATATGTGATATTTAATGGATTAAATATTTTAAAAATGTTAAGCACTAATTACATATTATTCAACCAATATTTTGTATAAATACACACATTCGATGCACTACATCTTCATATTATATGTGATGTTTCAATATTTACGATGCTTTAAAGTTGAATGACATTTAATTAATCCAAATATGTACAATGTATGCTATTTAAGACATTTTATAGGTCAATTCTTTATATTTTCGATTAGTTATCGATAGGGTATAAATATTAATGGCTCAAACCCATTAATAACACGCTCGAATCAAGCCCATCACCCAAAAGTTTGCAAGTCACTTGACTAGAACCTCCCAAACCCAGGCTACACTTAGCCTGTTTAGCATCCCATGCCGCGTAGTACATGTGCATATATGGGATAACTGTCCCAACTGTTGTTAACGGCTAAGATGTACAATTTGACATGAGGTAGTGGGAGACACTCCGAGGAGACAAGCACTTCCTCGTATGGGCCATGATGATAGCGACACTTGTCCTCCCTGTCTGCCCCTCGGATGATCAACGCGTGGCCTCCCCACAGCCGTTGATCACTCCCTAAAGGGTTTATCTCTAAACCCTAATGCTTCCATATAAATAGAAAGCATTCACAACTTCTCCAAGTAAGTTCATTCACTTGGCATCAAATTGTTACACACAGTCACTCCCACCCATTACAAAGATGGTTTGTTCAAGTGTTACCCGAGTTTCATGATCCTTATCATAACCATCGGATCCTTACCGTTCAACACGGGAAACCAAACAACACAACCATCCCAAATCCTTTCATAAACAGGTTTTACATATCTTACGTAAACATGGCGCCATCCGTTAAAGACATGATACAAAACAACCACAAATTTTAAGCTTTTTTGCCACTTTTCGTAACAAAAAAAGCCTAAAAACACCACTTTGCACCCTTCTTTTACCTAGTTTCTCAACAAAAATGACCGGTGACACACCCCCTCAAATTTCAAAACCAACAAGCGACCACTATGGGCCCATCCAAGTGGAAGACCTCACACATCTAGAGGAAAACCAACATGTTCTCGAAACCGAGGGTCACCAGTCAGGTAGAAATCTCATAAGAAGACAAGTAGGAGAGGTGCATGCAGCAAACGACTACGTCGGTCTTCATGTAACACTTTTTCCAGGAAGGAACTGCACGACCTAGCGATGAACAACAAGTCCTCAGGCTGCCTCCAAGCAGGCCATCTCAAGACAACTAAGGCCAGGGAAGCTCAGGAGGATCCAGGGTACAGTCACGGTAGATGACTTCACAACGCCAATCTCAAATAGATTCAGCACAAGGGTACAACAAGGAGATGGGTCAAAATACATCTAGGTCACGCCGAACATAACGAATTTCTTGGAACAAATGGCGGAAGAAATAAGGTTGGCTAGCTCTCAAGTAAACGCGTATCCAACTAACTTTCTTTTTCGTTTACCCACTAGCCTAGCAATCAGGTCACTCCACCACCCAACACCACCTCTCAGGTTAACATAACCATGAGCCTAGCTCAAAGAGACACCCTAGTATCCATACTTAGTGCTTCATCACAGTGTAACGCTACCCCTGCACAATCCGTTACTCAGGCACCCCCTAAGGAAGGTAACCTAGTTAGGCTACTCACTAAAGCACTCACAGGGGGAAACCAAAAGCGTCATTCTGGTTCCTCAACCCCTGATCATCTCAGGGCAATATCAATAGACAAGGAACATTTTGTCTGATAGATATCGGAATATATACTCCTTGAAGACCTAGTCATGCCTAAAAATTTCGGCACATACAAGGGCATGGGAGACCCCGACTAACATGTTTGGATATTTAAGGGCGCACTTATAACTTTAGCCTAGAACGAACCAATAGCATGCCACATGTTCCAACATACTTTTGTCGACTCAGCAGTGTCATGGTTCAAAGGTCAGGACAAAAATAGCATCACAGCTTGGAAGGACTCGAAGGACAAGTTCCTCTCCAGCTTCTAGCCTATGCAAAACTACACATGCAACGTCATAGACCCAAGACTCCTAAGGAAAAGCACCAACGAATCCTTCGAAGACTTCACTGAGCGTTTCAATAATGAAACCATGAAGATCCCATGCCTCAACGATCAACAGCTAATCGGCGTCTTAATAGCGGGAATGATTAAGGGTCAATTTTTGGAAGAGCTAGGCCGCAGGCCGTCGAAAACTTAGAAAGAATGCCTAGAGTTGGCATGAGAATTCATCAAAGGAAAGAAGCTTAACGTCAAACGGCGTAATGGAGAAGCAGCTTCCAGGGGGCATCGTAACGACAACAACATGCAACATCAAGATAATCGATCAAGGCCAAAGTTCGGTCACCCTGGGAGGGAAAGAGATCGAAGCGACACAAGAAACATTGAGTGCATCGATACAAGAAACAACCTCCTCAACACCTTAACCAAAATCCCAGCCGACATCCTCATGACCGAGAGAGTCTTAAACTCTTGGAGCAGGCCACAACCACTCCTAGGTGATTTCATGAAAGACGAAAGGCAGTTCTATAAGTTTCACAATGACCACGGACACGACACAAACTCTTGCAGAGAACTCAAAAAGGAAACCGAGAAGGCAATCAACCAGGGAAAGTTAGATCACTTGCTCAGAGCAGCAAAAAAGACGATCGCCGGTGGGACACATTTGCATGATACTATCAGCTCAACCTGATAACATCACTAACACCGATGAAGACTGGCAGCGCACCTTGATAACGCTCAAATTATACATGTTTTTACTCACGTTATTCGAACTTTTGTGCATATTATTTGGTTAATTTCACGAACTTTTGTTACTTAATCGTATAAAGTGTGTATGTAAGTTCATATGTAGCTAAGTACGGGAAAATGAAGAAAACAAGAAGAAATGATGAATAAATGAAGATTTATGCACGTACAAAGAATCCCGCATCGAGACCAACCTCGAGAAGCTTTCAAAAACAACTGAGTCAACAAGTCAATGCTTCCAAGTCTCAAGATAAATAAAAAGACATCTTTTGTCGAAGAATGATGAGTAATGATCGAGAAATAAAAACTGGCGAGTTTTAACGAAGAACAAAAAAAGTCGCGCAGGAAAAGTGCCTTAAACCATTTGGCGACCCCCCGCAACTGTTTCTCACTCCCAACCGTATGGCGGCCCCCCGTAACCGTTTCTCCAACCGCATGACGACCCCCTCTAACCGCGAGGTTAGACCCATCTGCCTTCTCCAAGCAAATATTAAAAGTGCCAACTTGCAAGTCCGATCATGTCACCTTAATAAATCATTCTCCTGACATTTTTATGACCCTTAGCCCCCAAGTACTTCATTCAATAGCCTAGGCCTTGGAATTAGTATAAATAGACCCCTTAGGCACTTGGTTTTACATATGCTTTCACACCAACTTACAATAACTCTCACCACTCTCTCTCAAAGCCATTTCCCTGCCCTTATTCCACTAGAAAAACATAAAAGCCTAGGAGGATCAAGAACTCATCATTTGAAGGTCAAAACATCAAGGAATCATCATCGATCATCGAGGCATCAAAGCCCTATCATTTGTAATCTTTATTACACCTTTGTAAGACCTTTAATCATGTTTTTCAATGCTAAAGTTTGAGTTTATGTTTTTGTTTGCTATGAGTGGCTAGTGCCTTTGTGCACTTGCTTATATGATGTTTGTGATATGATGATTTGCTAGATTGTGATAACATGTTTTAATTCAATTTCAAGCTAGTACTAAGATCCGATCATACTTGTTTTTCATAATGACATTGTTTATCAAATTAGATTTGTTGGTAATAGTTTCATAGGTCGAAAGGGTCATTGTTATTCAATCAATTGTATCCTTTTTGTCTATGATTGAATACCTTTTGTATTGACCATTTCCTAAGTAATTTGATCAAACAAGAAACATTTTTGTGATTGTTAATACATTTGTGAAACGAACCATAAATTGAGTTTATTAAGGTTGTATTGGTCATGAATTGGTTTATTAAGCTTACTGCTTGTTTTTTTTGTTTTTTTATAATCATTTTGTGATCTTGAAGAGGATCGTGGGTCTTAAAACAATAGATTATAACGTCATCTGATTATCACAATAAACTTGTTAGAAATCGTTGTCCCAATCAAGCAAATCTAAATGTCTAAACTAGTATAAGCAAGTGTAGTTTTTATCATTTGAATTATCATCATAATTGTTATTTGCTTGCTTTCATTTTCGTGCACAATTGTTAGAATGATTACCATAGATTTTATAAGTCTTCTACAAATTCACACAAATCCTTGCAAAAGACCTCAGCTTACCGAATTACATCTTGCTACTAACGGACGAGTATACGTGCTCGTATGTGTTGCTAATAAGATAGGTAATCCATGTTTATAAATTTAAAACTTGCCCCACTCGGCACACATCAAGTTTTTAGCGCCGCTGCCGGGGATTCGATCGTGTCTTTGTTTGTCTTGAAATTAGTGTTTTAGTCATCCCTCACTATGCCGTCTTTGCTTTCGAATTTTTTAACCAGTTGAGTCCAACCTTCCGGTTAGCCCCTTAAACCGCGTGACCAGACTGCAAAAGCAGCCCCAACCGCCCGATCAGTGCCCTTAACCGCCCGGTTGAGCCGAGCTGGTCCGGATACCCTTTGTCAACCGTTCGACGTGTATCTCTAAGAGCCCAGTTGAAACGTTCAGATCAAATTTCTAATTTTTTGTTACAATTTGAGTTTTACATTTTCACCTTAGCTTAAGCCTTGCTCAAAACCTTCCCTAGTTGTGTTTTGAAGCTGAATGAACACCCGTTCATCGAGAGAAGAACCGATTAGTCCTCTTTTCAATCCTGAGCGTTTTATTCACAAAACCAAAAGAAAAGCCAAAAAGAAACGCCCCTTTGTTCCTTTCGAGGATCGACCACAAAAAATCACCAATCCACCGTTTGTGAACCTTTTTGAAGCAAAAGTTGTTTACAACCCATTTCACGACCTACCCCTTTTCCCATGACCGACGATCAACCCATGTGAGGAACCAAACACCCACTCCCGAGGCCGCTATAGTTCCGGTTGATCTTGGAAACAACTTCACCGTAAAAGGTGAAATCTCAAAATCAAAAACAATACTACAAATCATAAACAACTATTAAATTATTTCACTTGTAAAAACCCATAAACTCAACATATTTGTTGAAGTCTCAAAAACCCACATACACAAACATAAACTCCTTGATGATTTCCGACAACATACTTTCTAGATATGCGCGGGTAGGTGGTTTATATGTACGACAATGTTAACAACTGTTGACCACACAATTAACGATCGAAAACCACCACCACCTTAATCGCGTTTTTGGCAAATGGATGGATGATTATGATGGTTAGAGGTGACAAAATAGGTGAGTCGGGTCGGGTTGGGTCACGGGTTTAAATATATTTTGGTCTTTTTTAAGAATTTTTTTCTCTTTTGAGTAAAATATGAAGAAAAAAATGACCCGCTAGACTCATTGGGTAATTGTTACGTAAGTGCACTTTATATCATATAATCGATTAAACTTATCTATAATATTTAGGAAGATCCAATTTCTAATAGATATTTACCATACTAAATCGATGTTTAACAAATGATATCAAATTGCCACCTCTAATGACGGTGGTGCCTGAAAATTTGAGATGAAGAAATCGAAAAAGATATGGCCGTGCATAATTTATTTTTGGAGACAAGGATACGGGTAGGGGTGAGCATGGTGCGGATCGGTGCGGATTCTGGCAAAAACCACACCGCATCCGTAATTGCGGTTTTTAAAAAGTGAGGATCCGCAACCGCGCGGTTTTTGCGGTTTCGGTTTTGCGGGTTTTTTTGCGGTTTTTGCTGGTTTTGCGGGTTTTAACCGCACCGCACCATCACTTATAATTTATATAATTAATGTGGGTTTTTGCGGTTTTTGCGGTTATTGGCTTACAATGTTGGTTTTTTCGGTTATAACAATGCGTATATTTAATGTAAACACACACATCACTTAGAATATTATTGATAATATGCACTAGAAGCCTTATAACACACACAAAATAATCAATGTGTCGTTTTCCGATTTTAAATAATCAATGTGCAGTGCGGTGTGGGTTTTGTGGTGCGGTTTTACGGGTAAAACCGCAACCGCACCGCATTTGCGTTTTTCTTTTTTTCTTAAAATCGATCCACCGGTTTTTGCCGTGATGCGGTTTTTATGGTGCGATTTTTTGTGGTTTGCGGTGCGGTTTCTGCTCACCCCTAGATACGGGGAATAATTAGGTTGTGGTGAAAGGTAAATAAATGTCAAAGAAAAAAAAGACAATATTTAAATGTCAAATAAATGTCCAAGACCATATTTAAACCAAAAGTTTTAAACATAAAATGTGGCTGCATTTTCAAAAGATTAGATTATGTTTGCAATTTTATCAAACCAGAAGGACGATTTTTACAATTGGAGGTGATTTACATGCACATTTTATTAAGTGATATAAGGGTATAAATGACTAAACACAAATATTTTGAATGTACAAATCAATTTCCTTTTACAATTTACTCTAAAATAAAGTAACCAAAAATGGTTGACTTTGGTTTTACTTTTCACAATGGTGAAAAGAAAGCAAGTTTGGTGCGAAATGGTATAAAAAATAAAGTTTAGGAGTATGAGTTTGAAAGTTTGTAGGAATAAAAACAAAATCTCATCTACTACTAGTTCAACTCACAAACACAATCAATCTCTTTCACCAAAACAAGGCTGCTGCATCAATTCCATCGGTAAGACCTCTTCATTTATTATTATTATATTTGTTTATCTGCATTTGACTGTTTTTTTATTAAATGTAACAGAGGAGTTTTTTTTTTTGATTAAATGTTTTTTTTTGGGATAGTAGTGTAAGGGAAATTTTGCAATTCTATGGCTTTCCAAATTATAGTTAAAGATTTCAGATTTGACCTTTTTGTCAAACTAATCCACGGGGTTTCTGCGACAAAAACTCAAACCCGGAAAAGCCGTCCTTTTTGCAGGAGGAAGGTTGACGTTGTTTGCACCTAGCAGAAATTGAACATGAGACCTCACACATTTTAGTGTCATAGTCACAAGCACATTTGCCACTAAGCCGACCCATGAGTGGTTCTTTT
Organism: Tanacetum coccineum; assembly: GCA_026074375.1. Lineage (NCBI taxonomy): Eukaryota > Viridiplantae > Streptophyta > Magnoliopsida > Asterales > Asteraceae > Tanacetum > Tanacetum coccineum. The sequence goes on along the minus strand of BQNB010008573.1, from coordinate 49,266 downwards.
TATGAAAACTTGATTTGAATACGTTTTCGAATTTTCCACTTTTCTATAAGAAATTTCCCCTAGGTGTTTCCAAAGTCTTAGAAGAGACCTGAATACGCTTCCCCTGTTTGCCTGTTTTACTAAAATAATTTTCCCCAAAAGTGGCTCATATTCATCATTTAAACACACCCTAAAGTTGCGATAGCTTTTGGATCATCCCAAATATGTTATACTGTTGTTTTTCACCTTTCCGTTAATTAAAATTCATTGCAGTAATATGAAGGTGCTGTACTTTCGTTTAACAATTTCTTTCTATAATAGAAAGGCTAATGAACTCTCAAGTCATTGTACTTTGCGAGAATACTATTTTTTGTCATTATGCTATTTTTATGCTCATTTTGGTCATTATACCTATTAATATGTTCTGATTAGTCAGTCATTTAACTTTTAAAGACTATACATTCAAGTTACTAAACCTTTATAGATCTTTGCCCAACTCATCATTTTTTCACAAGCTAACTCAAATATATGGTACCCATTGAACTAAATCTGCGTTTTTTTTTACTAACCAATGTTTCAGACCTTTTGACCGACTAGTCCACGTGGCTAAATCTCCGTTACTTAATCATACTACAATGACCTAAACGAACAAATAATTAGTACAACGGTAAAAAGTGGACATTTTTGCCAAGTACAATGACCTCACGGGTCATTAACCCGAAAGGAAAATAAGTTTATATTTTGTTAAAACTCAGGGGGTGTTTGTTTCGGCTTATATATGGGCTTATGAGCTTATTTGATTTCGGCTTATATAACATAAGCTCCAATTATCCGGCTTATTTTGACATTTTCGGGCTTATATAAGTTTATAACGATATGGTAAACTTATATAAGCCCATAAATCTCAAAATAAGCCAGAAAAATGAGGCTTATGCTATATAAGCCGAAATCAAATAAGATAATAAGCCCACATATAAGCCGAAACAAACACCCCCTCAAAGTTGGTTTAATGGTAGATAAGAGATCTTTAGAGGATTTGTGGCAAAATTACTCCTTTAGTATTATTGTACTACAGTAATAAAATCACATGTAAGAGTAACATACTTTTGTTATTTTACCAATAATGGCAACATGAGTTACCTTCTGATACGAGTTGCTATGACTGGTAAAAAATTGTAATTATGGTGCTATGTATGATCAATTTTCAATTTAAGTTACGACGATTACTATAACTTCAGCAATTAATCCTTTGAATAAAACATTAATGTGATTACCTTTGTGTGTTATTGTGTTCTACGATTAACTAAACATTCACTTGTTCAGTTTTTAATCACAAGAACACAAATGAAACTTGCATTTGCTTTCACTCTTTTTGTTTTCGTTTTATGTGTCTCATTTCTATGTTTTTTTTATGGACCCCAAATGCAGATTAGAAATAGAGGAAATGGTCTTTATGAGTTTACACTTGTCGCTTAGGTATTGATCGATCGAACTGTTTGCGCCAACTATCTAGCATCAATAGTTAGGCGAAATAGTTATTTTCGTACCAGAAGTTATATGCAACCTCTTTTTTGCAAGTGGGATTTGTGGCCAACAAATTCCCTTCTTAGGAACTAATAAGGAATAATAAATTTTACTATTAAGAAATGACATGCTAGCAACTAATTCCCACATGTCTTAGAAAAGCTAATAATCTTGGATTCTTGATTGTATAAATCGAAATTAATTAGAAATGGTCTTAACCGACTGGTTAGAGGGCAGCCCTCTAAAAGTTTAGAGCTGTTTAGCCCTTGATTCCATATTCACAAAGGCCAACTGAAACTGGTAACCTGGTGATTTTATTACTTAACCTGTTGATTGGGTGAATGGTCCAACCTGCTAAACATTTTTGCCAGGGTTGAGTTATGTATACTTAGCGTTCACAACATTGAATAAACTTGCCGAATATCAGTTACTGTAAGAGGATAGCCAAATATACATCGATAAAAAAGAATGCTTTGGATTTTGTTACATTATTTGTGTGAGATGCATTTCATTTCTAAAGGATCAAAGTTTCACTCACATTTTCATTCTTTTTCAGGGGAACGTTAGAATGTGGATGTGGCATTTCTTCCAAAAATTTCTAACACATTTCTTTTCCCTGCAGAATTCATAGTTATGGCTTCTACAATTGTGAATATGCCATTAAATGTTGGAACAATGAAGGGTTTAGATTGCCTGAGCCATGGAAATCACAAACCAAATACCCTTACAATTCGCCCTATGGTTTCTACTTGTCCTGCTAGGCGTATGTTTGCAGTGAAGGCTTCAGCCAATGATGGACGCATTAAAAGTGTGGGCAAGAGTATTGAAGAAAGTGAAGCTGATGTTGTTGCCGGAAATGCCCCAGAAGCACCTCCAGTGCCGCCTGTTCCTTCAGCCCCTGCCGGAACTCCGTTGGTTTCTCCACTTGTGAGTGTTATCACCTCTCAGTATCATAATTACTGGCATATGGATTTATTTCCATTACAGTGGCAGTTGGTTAGCAACAATTGTTTTACCAAGACTGTTTTTTCTTTTGTAAATTCTTGTAAAAAGCGATTACAAATGGCAATTTCGAGTTTTCGGCCCATTTAGTTATAAAACTGACTCGGTTTGGGTTACGTTCTATCTTAAATGGATCAAATATAATTATTCAGCTAAAAGGGGAAGGGGTTGAAAGGTAGCCTAGAGTCATTTTAGTAATGCATTCAACCTTCTACTTCTTTTTTTACTCAGAATATGATTATTATCGTAACAATGCTGTCTGTATAATCATTAATGACTAAGTAGTTGTTTATAAGAATTTGGACAAAAAAGTATGTGGGTTTGAACGTGACACAGACTGTACTAAATGTGACCCTGCCATCTTGACCCGTTACCTGACTTGCGACCAGCAAATTTTTCCACCTTTAAGAACATTTCATGTTTGGTCCTTACGGATGGGGAAATGGGAAACACTAATCAGATGCATATTTGTAAGTTAAAATTGTGCAAAATTGTTTTTTAGTCTTACTCCCTTTGTATCAAGCTTCTCATTATTCTGATTTCAGATCTGAACTCACTTTAATTAGTGACAGAAACGCGTCTTTAGTGAGGATTCTGCATCTGATCTCTGTGCACTTTAATCACTATTCAGCACCTGTCACTCATATGTTGTTGAATGTGTTAAGTGGTGTAATATGTCTGCCAAAGTTTGTTATTTGGCACATTTCCTCTGTTACAATGAAGTGATCAACTAAATAGTTTACTATGTACTGCTGTAAGTTGCAGAAAACACAGATGTCACTAAAAGCTATCAGATTTTTGTAAGTATACAATTTATGCAATTTTAGCTTCAATTTTGATATAGAGCATTGTTATCATAAATTGTATAAAATGAATTTGATAGGCAGGAATAATTAGCATCCTTCACATTTTTTGATCGTGAACTTTCATTGTGATGAAGTTATACTATTACAAAGAGAAAGTGCATAAGGAAAAAATGATAATTAGTATGGAAAAAACCCTTTCGTCATCTTTTTTCTTTTGATGTGTATTCTAGTTAAATTGGCTGGTCTTGTCTATGAACTATACTGTGGAACTAGAGCTTCTTAAGGCTCATATAACCTTGCATTTTTGCATATATCTGCTGTATATTTGCATATATTTGCCTGACCTCCTATTCTGGATGGTTTAATCAAAGTTCTGGATTTCCTTATCAGGTATAAGTCTGCTTTTGAGTCGCGGAGCAAGAGCAGTGAAAGCGGATATGATTCCTGTTCAATTAATGTAGGATCTTTCTCGACGACCCCGGCGTAATCGCAGATCTCCAGTCTTTAGAGCTGCATTCCAGGAAACAAGCTTGTCCCCTGCAAATTTTGTATACCCTCTTTTTATTCATGAAGGTCAAAATCTATGTTAACAGTTTCTTATGTTCGTTTTTTGAAAATCTTATTATAATATTAATTTAGAAAAGCTTTTCTCATTCTTTTCTGGATTAGCAGGTGAAGAAGACACTCCGATTGGCGCCAGAGAAAGTGCATAAGGAAAAAATGATAATTAGTATGGAAAAAACCCTTTCGTCATCTTTTTTCTTTTGATGTGTATTCTAGTTAAATTGGCTGTTCTTGTCTATGAACTATACTGTGGAACTAGAGCTTCTTAAGGCTCATATAACCTTGCATTTTTGCATATATCTGCTGTATATTTGCATATATTTGCCTGACCTCCTATTCTGGATGGTTTAATCAAAGTTCTGGATTTCCTTATCAGTGTTATAAGTCTTGCTTTGAGCTCCTCTTTATGATACATATGATTCCTGTTCAATTAATGTAGGATCTTTCTCGACGACCCCGGCGTAATCGCAGATCTCCAGTCTTTAGAGCTGCATTCCAGGAAACAAGCTTGTCCCCTGCAAATTTTGTATACCCTCTTTTTATTCATGAAGGTCAAAATCTATGTTAACAGTTTCTTATGTTCGTTTTTTGAAAATCTTATTATAATATTAATTTAGAAAAGCTTTTCTCATTCTTTTCTGGATTAGCAGGTGAAGAAGACACTCCGATTGGCGCCATGCCTGGTTGCTATAGGCTTGGATGGAGGCATGGGCTTCTTGAAGAGGTTTTGTTACCTATCTGCATCTTTTTTTGCTCTCTTGTTGGACAATAAAAAGTGGCCTGGTTTTATTCTCTTTGTTTAGGGTTAATAGTGTATAGGTACTGCTTGTATTTACATGTCTAAGATTATAAAAAATAATATGTCCATAAATAGGTAGCTCCTTAAAAAGGGGATAATAAAATATGGCTTAGCATACTCGATTAATAAATCTAGGGTTTGTCAATTTAACCTTCCTCTTGAAAAGAGGTCACGTTGGACATAGTTGCCTCTTGAAAGTTTCCATAAAAATAATGGAAAGTAGATCATCTGTTAACTATATTTCTTTTTAAGTTAAAGCGACATCTTGAAGTATAACGCATCTGCATTTCATGTTCTGATACAACGTTTAGTTAAGAAAAGTGACTATGAATTTCCACAAACTAAATCAGTAAAATGTTTACCTTTTGTTTATCCATTTTGAAATTTTTAGAGAACTAGTGGTCCCCCATACACTAAATTGTTGGACTTCTCAGTAATTAGTCTGATATACTGCAACTTATTGACTCGGAGAAGGACCGGAAACCAATTTTGATGCATCGTATAGCTATAAATATACAAATTACTTAATGAAAGCATAAGATGTTTTCAGATTCAGTAAGAGGAACAGTGCAACTAGAAAGATTATTGACCATCAGGGTTGTCCATGTGTGATGTGTGTTGCTAATTGTATATTAAGAGAGTTGCATTATAATTATTTACGTTTTTACCCGTTCAACTTGAAACAATCAAAATATGCAAATTGACTTGATTGAAATGAAAGATGTCATATTCATCACTTGGTGCAGGTCGCAAAGGCCCGTGATGTAGGGGTCAATAGTATTGTGCTCTTTCCAAAAGTTCCAGATGCATTAAAGGTTGCCACTTGAATTTTCAAATTTTATGTGTAGCTGTCATGAAACTCTTGCATAATTGTGTTTTGTCTCTTTAGACTCCCACTGGAGATGAAGCATACAACGATTCTGGACTAGTACCTCGAACAATTCGGCTGCTTAAAGACAAGTATCCTGATCTTGTAAGACAATCCTTCCGTTTTACTATTAGTAATAATATAGACCTTATTAATATAGAGGTGCCCTTTAAATGCATTTACAGGTAAATTGGTCAAATTTGGCCTACTGGTATACTTTTTGTAATATTAGCAAAATAATATGTCTTAAGTAAGATTGAAATGGGTCAAACTTGTAAAATGGGCTGAAAATGGCCCAAAATGTCTAAAACCTCCTAAATTGTTTCATTAGGAAAGTTAGATTATTTTTGCTGCAATAAAGATTTCTTAATCATATTGAACTTTCTAAATCCTAAGAATTTTTAAATTTCAAACAACCAAACCCACCCTCTTTAGCAGATCTATTAGTTGCGGTACATCTGCTTGGCGAGTATTTATCTTTAATGGTTTAATGTGTATATTTACAGATGATCTACACTGATGTTGCTCTAGATCCATATTCTTCTGATGGGCATGATGGTATTGTTAGAGAAGATGGTAATTACTACTTTCTTCACACACCTGATCCGTTTTCAAATACTTATGCTGTGTTCTGAGATAGCACTAGTATGCTCTTGCTTCTGTGTCATCTAAAACCAATATTTCAAGCTTATGCTGCTTTGCTTTCTCGTGTGTGTATGTATGTGTTTTTGGGGGAAAAACAAAAAAGGTTAATACTATAAGTTGGAAAAGTTCGCCACTATTAGAATGTGGAATAGTAACTTGTAAGATGCAGCCTTGATGTTTTGATACTTGGTTCATTTGCACGGCCAAGTTTCTTATTGTTGAATATTATTTAATTGCTATGGTTACAATATGACCTTATATATTGCATGTGTGTTATGTTTTGCAGGAGTTATAATGAATGATGAGACTGTGCATCAATTATGCAAACAGGCCGTTTCACAGGTAATGAGTCACCACCTTATGGATTTCTGTCAAGTGTTCGATAGGAAGATTTTATAGAAGGATATAGCATTTCTCATGTTACACATGCATATTGAATTATAATGTTGCGCAGGCCACCCGAGTATTTAACTTATTCTAATGGTATCAGCTAAGAAGTTCTAAGTTTACTCGATGATGTGTGTTTCTTTTGTAGGCTCGTGCCGGAGCAGATGTTGTGAGCCCTAGTGACATGATGGATGGTCGTGTAGGGGCAATTCGTTCAGCTCTTGATGCTGAAGGTTTCCCGCACGTGTCTATTATGTCCTACACTGCAAAGTAATTTTTTTAATCAACCCTCATAATAGTGTTTTTCAGTTTTCACCAATACTAGAGGTGGAAATTCCAAAACCCTTACTTGTTAATGGATTGATTCAGTCATTCTTTGATATCTGATGGGTCGAAAGTTGCCCAGAGTAAATTTTCGATGCATAAACATCGTTCATCATTTTATTCAAAGAATTAGACTGTTATGGAGTAATGATAATTTTTGTAATCACATTTGACATACTTGATTATTTACGAAAACAGATCAAATGTTTAGACAAAAAACTTAGGGGCAACCAAACATGTATTATATCAAATGTCATACAACAGGAGACCTCGCCCCGCCTATTTTTCGCTATATACCTATATGTATAGTGCTTATCATAGCAAGGTTGGATCAGGTGATTATCACCCTTGCCTCTGGAGACAGAGGTCAAGGGTTCGATCCTCACTCCTTGCAAGGACGGAGGTCGTTTTCTACCTTTAGTAGAACCGGAAGCAGCCTCTCTACCTTAGGTAGGGGTATGACTGTCTACATCTCAACCTCCCCCATACACCGTGGATGACGGTATTGGGACCCATAACCCGTGGAAGACGGTATTGGGTGTTACCTTACCTTACCTATATGTATAGTGCTTAAATTTCCTGGTTTGCTCAAAACATGTTTGTCATTCTACGTGTAGGTATGCAAGCTCGTTTTATGGCCCGTTTCGAGAAGCCTTAGACTCGAACCCACGTTTCGGGGACAAGAAAACGTATGTAACCAGTACAAATAAATGTTTTATATGTTTGATCACTGACTGTATCCTTAATGTGAAAACCTGATGGATTGAAGTGTTTTTTTTGTGTGTTCTGGAAAAAAAGTTATCAAATGAACCCCGCTAATTATAGAGAAGCTCTGATTGAAACGCGTGCTGATGAGTCTGAAGGGGCTGACATCCTTCTGGTTAGTATTTTGTTTTATATTTATCGATGCTCCGCTCCATCGACTGAGTGAGGAACTTATATGTGAACTCTAATCACCTGTGATTGTTTACAGGTAAAACCAGGCTTGCCTTACTTGGACATCATTAGGTTGCTTCGTGATAACTCTTCGTTACCAATTGCTGCATATCAGGTAATTATTTTTCTTATTTTTCACTAATAGATAATGTATCATCACCGAACTTAACAACTAGACGTGGAAATTTCGATCCATCTACTTGTAAATGGGTGGATTCAGGTTCTCTAATTGGTCAAGTAAGTAAAATAGAAGTTTTAGTTTGGAAGGAAACGGGTCAAGCGAGTTGAACAAGAAAGTTGCCTGCATGTGTATTTATTTCAATGCATACAACGCCCTAAGGGTGTTAGGGTTTAGGAATGAAATAATAGGAATTAAGGGTGCGTTTGGTTTGTTACTCGTAATCACTATTGGTATGGTTTTGATAAATGGGTGGAATGGAATTAATGGTTATACTTTCATTGCTCGTGTTTGGTATGAAAATTCAGATGTGGGTATTACATTAGCACGAGTCCCATTTAAATATTAAAAAATAATCTTAATTTCATATTTGAACATATATCAATGTTTGGAAAAAAAATGATGTCCTAAAAAAATATTAAAACGTGGGCCATATGGTCATTACCACTCAAACCAACCTATTTGCTCATCAATGAGACTATGGGTTTCAACTTACTTTTTTGATTCCATTCCCGCTAACTAAACTACAACGATGAATATCGTAGCATAACTTGATTCTGATAGGCACATACCAAACGCACCCTTATGGGTTTGAAAAAACCCATGAGCCAATGGTTCAACTAAACCCATCGTTGGTGGTGGGTTTTTTCTCTCCTATTTTTCTTTCCCCACTTTTCTTTCAAACATATACCCATTCCTAAACTCAAATGAAAACCAAACACTACCAAAATCGTTTTACAAATAAATGATTATTTGTGCTATATAAATTATTGTATTTATTTTTTGGCTTTCTTATGTCATATTTGTGTTCTGTGTTATACGTGGTTGTAGGTTTCTGGAGAATACTCAATGATAAAAGCAGGGGGTGCTTTAAAAATGATCGACGAGGAAAAAGTTATGTTGGAATCACTCATGTGTTTGAGACGTGCTGGGGCAGATATCATCCTCACCTATTTTGCATTACAAGCAGCCAGATCCTTGTGTGGTGAGAAGTAAGCCGGCGTAAGTAGGTATTTGAGTCGAGTTAGTTCTTTAATTTCTATGTGTGTTGCCACACATGAATTAAAACAGAAAAAAAGGGATCATGTTGAAGAGATGTGCACTTGTTATTTATGAGTAATTATGTCGAGTTGATGACATTGTGTCTGTTATAATGTCATGTAAAATTCGGCTAATTCTGTTTATATTATGCTTGGTTGGCTCGAGCTTGTCTCTACTTTTGTGACTTACGGATGTAAAGTTTTCCTAAAACGACACATTCTATGATTGAATCGACTTTACCATTCCTACTCAGCTAATTTATCGGCGGCAGGAAACATATACTAACCACCAATGTTTGGTGGCAAATAAGGATTTGGAAAACAATGTCATTTGATCATGTGAGATGGATATGGCTTAGTCAAGCACCATCCCTCCGAAAAAGTGTGGAGGTGCCATTTGAAAATCGTGGGTGTTCATCGGTTTGGTTATAAAATATTTCTGAGCAGAATTCAAATTAGATTAAACCGACCTGAGTAACACGAATTACATAGTTTTAATTATTTATTTATTTAATTATAAAGATCTTTAGCATTAAAAGAAAATTTCAAGCTTAAAATGTTATATTTATATTATAAAATAGTTTTTTTTATATAAAGTTCCCAGAACCGATGATCTTTAAATTTTAAACCCATATTTTCAGCAGCAAGATCTTCAAACGTTACTCGCATTATACGTACTATTTTACAGTAAATTTCCATATGATATTTGAAGACGTAAACACCTATTATATAGGTTTTAGAATATTTTTATGGTGTTTGAATTTCCTATGTGATTTCTTTCAAGGGGTCAAACATGCAACTATAAATTGTTGATGATCAGCAAAAGATTTCGAGAGAATTTCATATATACCCAATAAAAGTTTAAAAATTACATATTTCCCCAAAAGTTATCAATGCATGATGTATAATGCTCTTAAAGCATGCTTTGGGGATATATGTAATTATTGAAGTTTCCTTGGAGATCTACTTGTTTTAAAGGTGGGACTGAATCACTATTTTGAATTATGTTCTTAGCAAGTATATATGACTAGTCTTCTTTTTGTTAACTGTGATTTTCAATCTTTTGTCCGACTAGTCTTTAGAGTTTAGCCCTCCACCACACAAATTTATAGCGGCTTAAGTCCTCCCTTTTTGGAAGGCTGACATGCATGGCCACTTGAGTTTGTTTGCACCAAGCACGGTTACGGTTTGAACTTGTGCTGTCCCACTGCACCCTTGGTGATGATACTTGCGCCTTTATCAACTCGGCCACCCTCGTGGTTTCGAATACCATTAGTCATTAATGCTTAAAGATAAATTAGTTATCTTTATGTCCAATAGTTGAGATATTGTGTTTGGTTCTTAAGGAAGGTTTCTATAATCCTTGATAAATATAATATACTCCATCATCTGTGAATTTGGATGATAATACGATGACAACACGGCTTTTCTTTGCTGGCAACACTTCTTTTCTATGATCTAAATGGGTGGAGGGAGGCTGGGGCTCGAGGTGCAATCGCCATCACACAGTGTCGCAGACTCAAAGGCAAGCATCGTTGAAGGGAGGTCGGCCAGAGGCTAAGGAACATGTCCAATGCCCCAAGTTGATGCATGTTCCGGGTTAGGGATGAAATATGCTCAATATGCTCAGCGGGATAGTTCAAGAATACTTCTCTTTTTTAGAAAACGATTTTTCATATTTTGTACACCTTAGTATCCTTTAACCTTGTACACATCACCACATGACTAGAAAAGAGTAACATGTAAAATTGCTTTTGAGTGTTCTCCTTTCATTTGTTATGTCATTCAAACACATAAACAAAAATGACTATATCATATACAATAAGTGAGGTTTTAATTACAACTTTTTGACTCCACTCAGAAGACAAGTATTTAACAGGAACATTCGAAAATTCTTCTCAAATGTAAGAGACGTGAGATGTATCCGGATGATAAGGTGAAAGCTATCAACATGTTTAACCACGAACTAATTGAGTTTAGCATTTCTCGACATCCAAATGCATCAGTAAAAGGACCACAAAATATGTCAATATACATGCAGGCTGCAGCTAAACAAGTCTTTTCTAGAAAAAGAAAACAAATATACATAAACTAGTTGAAGATTTACTGCTGTCTGGATTTAGTAATTTCCAGTTGCGAACAGAAATCTCTAAACAGAAAAAGGAAAACTTCTGACTAGTGTTGATTAAAAACAATAGTTTAGACCTTTTTTTTGTTCACCTGTTGGCATTGATAAATGAACGATAAACGGCACTTTCAATTAGCCACCACATGCTGCACCACAACCCGCAACACATGCACTACCACCATAAGTTGTGGTGTCATCTGCAACGTCGGACTTGTCTTTTGGTTTAGCTCCTTCAGCACATGAAAATACTATGACTCCAAACACCGCAAGGGCAAATATCATGAGACTTGCCCAAAAAGTAAATACTGCCGTGATATCATGATTTTCATCCATTGCGTTCCACCGTTCCCTAGCCATGATCTCTCTATCTTACCCGAGCTTTCACTTGTGGATATTGTCTACAAGTGCACGTAATGCTTCTTATAATTCCAAAAGCCAATTTGTTAAGCCCCTTTACTGGCTTCCAAGAGCCGAATTAACTTCAAAGATCTCCCAAAAAGGCAAAAGATTTCTTATGTTGCTTTATAAGGGGCAAGTTCCAAAACAACACAGACAATGTTACTTTTTTTTCCTTCATATTAAAGAGTCGGAGTTATTGCAAGTAGAAGTTGCATTATTTTGCAACAATAAGAGATGGTGGTTACTGAATCATGGCCACTAATTTACTTTTTCTATATGGCATTTTGTCAAATATAAGGTGAATAATGGGGTCTCAAATCACACTACTCATGTTCTTGTAAAACTTTTTATTGCATTGAATGTGACAATATATTAAAACTTCAATTCCATGTACTTAACCATTTATCATTTTCTAATTTTTATTTATCAAACGGATAGTTATTTTAGAAGTAGTATTTGTAACTTAAGGATATGTTTGGCAACGTGTTTGTTGGGTTTATAAGGGCTTGAGCTTTTAAAATAAGTTAGCTAGCTTTTTTTTAGTGGCAAATAGATAAAATATATATAAAAAGGCAACTAGCAAGGCGCTAGAAGCACAAGAGTACAAACAAAACTAGGAAGGAAACAAAGCAAAACAACCTAGAAACCTCTCGAGACTTTAACTGCGTGGGCTACAAAAAGGATGAAAAAACTCTTGCCAATTACTCGACAAGAGAAAAATCCTCATTCACGGAGGCCGCGCCACCGGTTTTCACTCCGGAATGATTTTGATGCAACCCCAAACAAGCCTCGAGGAACGAAAACAATGAAAAAGGCATGAAAATAAAAGAACCAGGAAGACCCAACATCAACGGCTGCTATCAACAAAGGATACTTAAGCCAATCTGCCCAATTGCAACCCATGTGACCCTGTGATACAACCAGGAGAAAGAACAAGATTGAATGTTGTCGAAGATGTCACTTTTCCTCATCTGGTGTGAACAAAAAATGAAACTATTGCGAAATCTCCAAAGCCACCAAAGAGATGGAACGTAGATAACAAAGAAACGATTTTATAAGTTAGCTAGCTTATAAAATAAGTTTTGTTTATCACACTTACACATGCTTATGAAGGTTTTTATAAGCCTTCATAAACCCAAGCTTATAGAAAAGAGCTTATGACTAGCCAAATTACTTAGGGGGTGTTTGAGATTGCTTATTGAAAATAGATTATACGTTTTGAAAATGAATAATCAGATAATCAGCGGTTACAAAACATGATGTTTAATATCGCAATAATCAGATAATCTTTTTTCGAGCGTTTGACAAATCAGATTATTTGATTCCTCGATTTGTAAAATGACCAAAAAGGACTTTGTATATAAGTTTTGTTTATAAATTAGTCTTACCCTCACGAATCAAGCACCAAGTGATAACCCAAAAACCAAACACACTCCTTGTGTTTCTTCTTGAATTCAAACCAAACAAACCCTTAATTAGGGTTTATACCAAGGAAAAAAACCCTAATTCGTCAACCTTGGAAGAACCACCAAAAACCACCACGCGTACCTTGAATCGTCAAGCAAGGAGATCAAGTGAAAACGGAAAACCAAAACCCGCGGTTTATCCTCGCGGTTTGTGGCAGCGATTTAAAGCTGAAACCCTAAATCCGTGGTTTATCCCCGTGATTTAGGTGAAAACCCCAAAAAACCCTAAAAGGGTTTAGGGTTTGATCGTGGGTTTTGGGGATAGGGTAGGACCGAAATTATAAGAGGTTTTTGGAGAGGATTGAGTTAAGAATAAGGGATATGGGGTGTGTTTATATAGGCACCCCAATAACCCTAAATCTTGATCACCAAGTTAAGTTAATTCCTTAATTAAACAAAACTCCACCTCCTTCCTTTTTCCCCCTCTATGTCCGGCTACAAACACCCTTTCTAGAAGCTTAGGGAAGCCGGCCAAACTTGGCCACTCCTTAAGGTTTGAGTTTTGTCCGGTTTAGTCCTTGGTTCTATATTTAGAATGTTTATATAATTAATTAAACAAGTAATTAATTAAATAACTATTTAAATATAAACCGTGAAGTAACCATACTCTTCGTGTATTAATGTGTGTGCCCCTAATAGGCTCACGTATTTCTAACGTATAACTTGCGGAACCGACTACCAAATTCCAACAGCTCCCACTTGGGAGGCGGAGTAGCAGGCTTGCAGATATACTGATAATTGGCAACGTCTAGCAAACACACACAATTACCTTTAGATTAGAAATACTTGAGATGAAGTTTCAAGAACAATCTCAGCTTTTAATGGTTATGTATTACTTGCCATTATCATCCCTTTGTTACATATACCGTTAAACCATGGATATGGATCCTAACTCATTCCATATAGTTTAACCATTTAGATTCTCGTTATAGAAGTTAATTCAGATATACCAAATGTAATTAAGAATCATCTTAAAATTACCCTTTGGGTGCGGCTATACAATTATCTGATTAATTCTGGAGAGGGCCTAATGGTATCTTTCTGCACATATAATGTGAAGGAACAAATCATTTGTTGACTACAAGTGTTGTGGATGCTGCTTCACATTCACTCCAAAAAATAGCTTTTATAACTACCATATTATAGGACATCGTTTGGCTATAATCACAAAGTGATATCACACATACAGAACTTGTTTGTATCTCAAGTCTAAGGATGACTTGTTAAACCATTTTCGACATTTTACTCATGACAATGATCCAAAAGTTAATGTTCAAAAGTTGGGGTATCCAATATGCAACCCTTGTGAATACATATGAGTTTGGCGGGAATAATCTGTATATTCAAAGAATACAACCAACACTCGCATTTGCCTTACATAACAATATTCTCATATTGTTAACCGACAATGGACATATTTAGAATGATAAAATCGTTCAAAGATTAAACATGCAAATACAGGATAACAATTATTAGATGAATGAATAACAAATACCAAGTAATTTTATTCATCAGAAAATAAAAAAAATATTTTACAATCCTAATTATCCAAATACTAAAACAGATATGCATGAAACTAATTAGCAAGTTGAAGTCCAATGTTTCCAATATTCTCAACTATTTCTTTACAAGACGGCTAAATAGTTATCTGAGTAAACTTTCTGAATACTTGTTTCAAATTCGCAAATCTGTGAAGGATTTGAATGATATGATAAGTGTCGTATGTATATTTGCATACTATTTCAAGTATCATAGTATGAAAATGTGACAGTACTTTTATGAGGTATTTGAAGTCACCAACATACATTTCTCAGACAGTCATTTTACAATTTCTTAAAAGGTAAAGTATTCTCATTCTTTAATAATGTGTAATGCAACGATGCTCTTAGCTGAGCATATCTAGTTAGTAGATTTATCATAAAAGATGAAATCCTACTTTAACTAGGATTGATTATTCTCTAGCATCGTGTGTACAAAAAACAACAACTTATGCATTATATAATTCGTAAACATTTATTTTAATAGTTAATCTAAGTCACTCTCAATTAGATATTGTTGTTGTTAGCTCTCGTCTTGCTCTTGTGCAAAAGTAACAACCAGTCTCATACAAAATATAAGATATACATGATGAATATTCGTTAAGGGTTTTCGTCCATGTATTAATTTCTCAAGTTGGAAATATTATCATTTAAGACTTGCTTTAATGATGTATTGCATTGTATTGGACTTAATTTCCGCATATGTTTATTTCATTAAACATTTATTCCAAAGTCGTTTGTTTTATTTCCTAAATTCCCAAGTGAAGTTTCATTCCAATCTAAGGATTAATATCTAGCCTTTTGATAGATGTATGCTTTTAATATGTTAACACAAACATTGAATTTAAGAAAAAAACATAGTGCTCCCACTTGATGTCAGGTGTACTCAGAAGTTATCTTAATTTAATCAGAAACCATATTGTGATTAAAACTTTAGATTCTCAGCTCTAGTGATGATTCAAATCCTATACTTAGATTCTATTATCTTGTATACTTTATAAAGATTATTTTAAACTCATAACCTTTTGATTACACACCGTCCTCGCAAAAGGTAATCATAAAAAAAGAGTTAT
Organism: Tanacetum coccineum; assembly: GCA_026074375.1. Classification (NCBI taxonomy): domain Eukaryota; kingdom Viridiplantae; phylum Streptophyta; class Magnoliopsida; order Asterales; family Asteraceae; genus Tanacetum; species Tanacetum coccineum. The sequence continues at coordinate 33,610 of BQNB010008573.1, read as the reverse complement.
AAAACTTAATTGTCATAATGACAAATATAGACTCATAACCCTTTTGATTACGCATCGTCCTCGCAATGTAATCATTAAGGAAAGAGTTATGATCCTTAATTCGTCATATTGCAGATTCAAGAAAATCTGTATGACAATTAGTTATCTTTATATAATTAATGTGTGTAGAAAAAAAAGATTTAATCATAGTCAATTGCTTGAGTAAGACTAAAAACTCTTGTCATCCGTCAAGCATTAATATGTATACAATCTTGTCTTTATGAGCCTTTCTTCAAAAGAAACTCATTCTCACCTTTCAGTTTAACTGTTAGGTAAAAGATCAATCAAGCTCAAAACTTTGATTGCCTTTTAAGGACTGCATCTTGTCATTCATAGTTCTAAGATATTTATCAGATTCAAGATGTGATAATTCATCTTATTAGTTTAGCAATCTTATTATGACCCTCTAACTTACATTCCTCAGCATTGATATTAAAATATCAATCAAGTGATGAGGCATCCATGCGGATTTATGAATGAGAGTTACATTATACTTTGGTTCGACATTTTCATGTTTAACCTTAGTATGACATTCACAAGTGGATTTAGAAGGTAACGTATTTTGTTCTTGAATCACTTCAAGATTTGTAGATGTTCCCACTTACTTTGGTAAGTAGAGAAAATTCTTTAAATACTAAGTATTTAAGCAACAATGAATTGTTCTTAATTTGGGAAACACAAAACACATATTAAGTTCTCATATCTAGTTTGTTAATAATATGCTTCATAAGATTTTAACAAATATCAGAACTTTAATCAAGACATAATGGAATTCCTTCCAAGAACCCTAATTAGGGTTTGTAGCAAAACCCTAATTCTTGTATCACCCTTTAACCGAAAACCTTAGCAAAGGTTTGTGTTACGTCGAGCTAGGAGGAACACCAAAACTACACTCTTCAAGCTAGGAAGTATAGAAAAATCAAAAATCCCTAAGGGTTTAGGGGTTTCAGTTGTGGGTTGTCTTGAATACCTTCTAGGTTTGAATTATTTATGCCTAACTGTTTTTAGGCTGAGACACATCCTCTTCCTCATCATCTGACACTCATTCTTCAATACTTAGGGCATCATTATACTTCCTAACTACCTTAGGCTCTGCTTTACTAGACATACCTTTACAGTTCTCAACTACATGCTCATTAACAAACTGGAAGTTTTAGTGCAGACACTGTTTGGGTAGTTTCTGATTGTGACTCCATTTTTTTGAAAATGAGATCTTGTGTAGATATAGTGTTCTTCTTATTCAGAGTTTCTCAACAAGCTCTGATACCACTTGTTGATCCCTTTTGAACAGATCTTACTTAGCTTGTTAAAGCTTAGTTATATTGGATAGATCCAAAACAACTATAGTAGAAACTAAGATTGAGAATATCACAAACTATGCGGAATCTAGTTTGCGATACTAAGAAGAACAATGAAACAGCAAAAACAAGATCTTTACTAAACTTTAAATATATTGAATACTATTTTGTGTTACAAAATAGCTATGAATACTAACTATGATTGCTATGTAAACTAGGGATGGCAACGGGGTGGGTTTGAGGCGGGGCGACCATCCCCATCCCCAAACCCACTTACTAAAGTTCTCCCCAAACCCGCCCCGATCCCCGTCGGGGATTTAATCGGGGTGCCCCATTGGGGCGTGATGCTCCCCCAAACCCGCCCCTTACTAATCAGGGATCTTATCGGGTTGTCCTCTTTGTGTGCAATTCTCGACCAAAGCCGCACCATTTCACATTTATTATTATTTTTAGACTTTTAGCAATAACTTGAAGAATTAAAAACTTATTAATAATCAATTACAAACAAGGTTTATTAAGTTTTCACGATAATATCATGCATGTATAATGATAAATTACACTATAAAAAAGTTACAACTTAAAAATATGACATTAAACAAGTTTTTATTATAACAATTTTGCAATATTACAAAGATAAAAAAATTAACAATATTAGAGAAGTACTTTTTTATAACGTAAATAGTAACAAAATACTATATAAATATACATATATTTTTATATGTGTATATATTAATTGGGCGGGGCGGGGATGTTATTCCTCACTTTCGCCCCAAACCCGATTAAAAATCCCTGTTTAAGCCCCAAACCCGCCCCGTAACCCAATAAGCATGCCCCGCCCCGCCCAAATTATTTCGGGTTTCGGGTTTCCCCGCCGGGTTCGGGTTTTTTTGCCATCCCTAATGTAAACTATAAATACTAATATGAAAACTGATACCAGCGGGATAGTTCAAGAATACTTCTCTTTTTTAGAAAACGATTTTTCATATTTTGTACACCTTAGTATCCTTTAACCTTGTACACATCACCACATGACTAGAAAAGAGTAACATGTAAAATTGCTTTTGAGTGTTCTCCTTTCATTTGTTATGTCATTCAAACACAAACAAAAATGACTATATCATATACAATAAGTGAGGTTTTAATTACAACTTTTTGACTCCACTCAGAAGACAAGTATTTAACAGGAACATTCGAAAATTCTTCTCAAATGTAAGAGACGTGAGATGTATCCGGATGATAAGGTGAAAGCTATCAACATGTTTAACCACGAACTAATTGAGTTTAGCATTTCTCGACATCCAAATGCATCAGTAAAAGGACCACAAAATATGTCAATATACATGCAGGCTGCAGCTAAACAAGTCTTTTCTAGAAAAAGAAAACAAATATACATAAACTAGTTGAAGATTTACTGCTGTCTGGATTTAGTAATTTCCAGTTGCGAACAGAAATCTCTAAACAGAAAAAGGAAAACTTCTGACTAGTGTTGATTAAAAACAATAGTTTAGACCTTTTTTTTGTTCACCTGTTGGCATTGATAAATGAACGATAAACGGCACTTTCAATTAGCCACCACATGCTGCACCACAACCCGCAACACATGCACTACCACCATAAGTTGTGGTGTCATCTGCAACGTCGGACTTGTCTTTTGGTTTAGCTCCTTCAGCACATGAAAATACTATGACTCCAAACACCGCAAGGGCAAATATCATGAGACTTGCCCAAAAAGTAAATACTGCCGTGATATCATGATTTTCATCCATTGCGTTCCACCGTTCCCTAGCCATGATCTCTCTATCTTACCCGAGCTTTCACTTGTGGATATTGTCTACAAGTGCACGTAATGCTTCTTATAATTCCAAAAGCCAATTTGTTAAGCCCCTTTACTGGCTTCCAAGAGCCGAATTAACTTCAAAGATCTCCCAAAAAGGCAAAAGATTTCTTATGTTGCTTTATAAGGGGCAAGTTCCAAAACAACACAGACAATGTTACTTTTTTTTCCTTCATATTAAAGAGTCGGAGTTATTGCAAGTAGAAGTTGCATTATTTTGCAACAATAAGAGATGGTGGTTACTGAATCATGGCCACTAATTTACTTTTTCTATATGGCATTTTGTCAAATATAAGGTGAATAATGGGGTCTCAAATCACACTACTCATGTTCTTGTAAAACTTTTTATTGCATTCAATGTGACAATATATTAAAACTTCAATTCCATGTACTTAACCATTTATCATTTTCTACTTTTTATTTATCAAACGGATAGTTATTTTAGAAGTAGTATTTGTAACTTAAGGATATGTTTGGCAACGTGTTTGTTGGGTTTATAAGGGCTTGAGCTTTTAAAATAAGTTAGCTAGCTTTTTTTTAGTGACAAATAGATAAAATATATATAAAAAAGGCAACTAGCAAGACGCTAGAAGCACAAGAGTACAAACAAAACTAGGAAGGAAACAAAGCAAAACAACCTAGAAACCTCTCGAGACTTTAACTGCGTGAGCTACAAAAAGGATGAAAAAACTCTTGTCAATTACTCGACAAGAGAAAAATCCTCATTCACGGAGGCCGCGCCACCGGTTTTCACTCCGAATGATTTTTTGATCCTGAACCCCAAACAAGCTCGAGGAACGAAAACAATGAAATAAAGGAATGAATATAAAAGAAACCAGGAAGATCCAACATCAACGGCTGCTATCAACAAAGGATACTTAAGCCAATCCGCCCAATTGCAACCCATGTGACCCCTGTGATACAACCAGGAGAAAGAACAAGATTGAATGTTGTCGAATATGTCACTTTTCCTCATCTGGTGTGAACAAAAAATGAAACTATTGCGAAATCTCCAAAGCCACCAAAGAGATGGAACGTAGATAACAAAGAAACGATTTTATAAGTTAGCTAGCTTATAAAATAAGTTTTGTTTATCACACTTACACATGCTTATGAAGGTTTTTATAAGCCTTCATAAACCCAAGCTTATAGAAAAGAGCTTATGACTAGCCAAATTACTTAAATGTGTTGGGATTTATTAATTCTAGGTAACCAATTTAGCTACGAGTGCGCAGCGTAATGGATCTAGTATTGACAAATAGGTTAACACATATTAAATAAGGAAAGCGTACCTTTTAGCGATTATTCTTAAATATAAAGTATCTAAAATAGATACCTCTACGGTTGCTCACACAAACACGTCTATCAAGTATGTAAGAATTGCTAGTCTTACCCTCACGAATCAAGCACCAAGTGATAACCCAAAAACCAAACACACTCCTTGTGTTTCTTCTTGAATTCAAACCAAACAAACCCTTAATTAGGGTTTATACCAAGGAAAAAAACCCTAATTCGTCAACCTTGGAAGAACCACCAAAAACCACCACGCGTACCTTGAATCGTCAAGCAAGGAGATCAAGTGAAAACGGAAAACCAAAACCCGCGGTTTATCCTCGCGGTTTGTGGCAGCGATTTAAAGCTGAAACCCTAAATCCGCAGTTTATCCCCGCGATTTAGGTGAAAACCCCGAAAAACCCTAAAAGGGTTTAGGGTTTGATCGTGGGTTTTGGGGATAGGGTAGGACCGAAATTATAAGAGGTTTTTGGAGAGGATTGAGTTAAGAATAAGGGATATGGGGTGTGTTTATATAGGCACCCCAATAACCCTAAATCTTGGTCACCAAGTTAAGTTAATTCCTTAATTAAACAAAACTCCACCTCCTTCCTTTTTCCCCGTTATGTCGGCTAACAAACAACACTTTCTAGAAAAGCTTAGGGAAGTCCGGATCCCATCTTGGCACTCCTTAACGGTTTGGGTTTTTGTCCGGTTTAGTCCTTGGTTCTATATTTAGAATGTTTATATAATTAATTAAACAAGTAATTAATTAAATAACTATTTAAATATAAATCGTGAAGTAACCATACTCTTCGTGTATTAATGTGTGTGCCCCCAATAGGCTCACGTATTTCTAACGTATAACTTGCGGAACCGACTACCAAATTCTAACAACTCAACTTGGGGTGGCGGAGTACAAAAGTAGCAGGCTTGGCAGATATACTGATTATGGCAAGAATTGTTCGCAATCACACACAATTACCTTTAGATTAGAAATACTTGAGATGAAAGCTTTCAAAACAATCTCAGCTTTTAATGGTTATGTATTACTTGCCATATTTTCACTACCTTTGTTACATATTAGAGTTAAACCATGTATATGGATCCTAACTCATTCCATATAGTTTAACCATTTAGATTCTCGTTATAGAAGTTAATTCAGATATACCAAATGTAATTAAGAATCATCTTAAAATTACCCTTTGGGTGCGGCTAAACAATTATCTGATTAATTCTAGAGAGGGCCTAATGGTATCTTTCTGCACATATAATGTGAAGAAACAAATCCTTTGTTGACTACCAGTGTTGTGGATGCTGCTTCACATTCACTCCAAAAAATAGCTTTTATAACTACCATATTACAGGACATCGTTTGGCTATAATCACAAAGTGATACCACACATACATAACTTGTTTGTATCTCAAGTTTAAGGATGACTTATTAAACCATTTTCGACATTTTATTCAAGACAAGGATCCAAAAGTAAATGTTCAAAAGTTGGGGTATCCAATATGCAACCCTTGTGAATACATATGAGTTTGGCGGGAACAATCCGTATATTCAAAGAATATAACCAACACTTACATTTGCCTTACATAACAATATTCCCATATTGTTAACCGACAATGGACATATTTAGAATGATAAAATCATTCAAGGATTAAACATGCAAATATAAGATAACAATTATTATATGAATGAATAACAAATACTAAGTAATTTTATTCATCAGAAAATAAAAATTGTTTTACAATCCTAATTATCCAAATACTAAAACAGATATGCACGAAACTAATTAGCAAGTTGAAATATGTATACTAATCTAATAACATACTAGATGAGAGGGAAAGAGAGGCGATTCTAGAGAGAATGGGTTGGATGAACACTTAGAGAGAGAAAGTAAACATATAAGAGAACTTGTATTAATGTGTGAAAAATGAACAACCAACCACCTCTCCAAGGCATGGAGAGGTGTATAAATACTAACCTTGGCCGGCTATGGATGGGCCTTCATGGGCTTTCCATGGGCTTTTCCTTATCTTTGGCCTGGTTAGTTACATAACCAATTCATTGTGGATACGTGTAGAGAACGTAAAAATACGTGGAGTGACCGATCCTTTTTTGGATTCCTAACAATCTCCCCCTAAGGGAGGTCACTCTAATTTAAAAAAAATCAAGATCTACATTCTATGAATGTCTTCAATCTTTAGCTCGTAGTCTTGTTATCATGTACTTTATCTTGTGAATCTTGATGTAGCAATCTTTAGACTTTTAGGATTTAGCTTCTATCTTGTTCTTGACTTGTATGTGATCTTTTGAGCTTCTTAAGATCATCAACCAAGCATAATATCTAGTTGCCATCTTGTAATCTTTGCCTTCTTATGATCTTGTGACTTCTAGACCGACATGCTCATAATGTTCTTGATGTCTGAAAGCGAGGGTAACCATCTTTTTTGATATTCTTTAACTTTAACACTTCATCACTTCGAGAAAGACGTTCGGTATCAGAGTGACGGAAACTTCTTTGAAATTCTTTGACTTTAATACTTCGTCACTTCGAGAAAGACGTTCGGTATTAAAGTGGCGGAAACTTCTTTGAAATTCTTTGTCTTTAATACTTCGTCCCTTCAAAGAAAAGACGTTCTTGTATCAGGAGTAGCGGTGAGTCTTGAAAATGTAACTTAAGCTTTCATGATGTCTTTATATTTGTCGGTCGGGTATGAGCATGTGGCTATAAATCTGTGAGTCAGCTGGAATCAGGTAGCTCTATGTCCCTCTGTATATGTTCCTGAAATAAAACAGTTAGCAATAAATCTGGGGGACGAATATGGCTTTGTCATTCGGGCGTGTTTGGTTGGAGTAACCTTCGTATCCGTGAGGATCGACCTGTGATCAGGTAGATTCAATTTAAGAAGAATCTCCTTGACAGGATTTCCAGCTTGCAGTATTGAATCTTTCTAACACATGTATATTAGATTCATCGTACTCAGCATGTTCTCATTATCGGAATGTCTCAAAGCAGACAACATGATAAGAGTGAAACCATGTGTGCTATGTTCACGTTGAATAGAAATAATCAATTGAAAATACAATCAGACTGTGATTCACTGCTAAAGTGGTTTTGTGACACTATTAAGAGTTTATTATTTAAAAATAAATCATCAATGTCCAATTCATTTTACAGGAACAAGTTTGATTAATTTTAGAATCGCACCATTGTTTCTTTCCAGTTGTCACAAGTTTGATTCATTTGATTCAATTTTTTTTTGCAAAAGCACACCCTACCAAAGAGCTTGTTTGATATTGGCTCAAGCAGGATTTATCTCTCACTATAGATAATTAAAGTATCACTCAGGTTGATGATGGCAAAATCCAAGGATAATGCATAGGACTCTTAATATAATATTTAATATTTACATTGTGTGACTTAGCAAGCATAATTTTGACAAGTGTCCTAATGAAATTTATTGATGATCTCTTTTGGCTCTAGACTCAATAGTGCACTTTGGTTTTAGTGATCGGAGGCTGGAGCAGACTGCCACCTTTTCAATATCAACTAACTCGGAGTGAGAAAGTCGATAGAAATACGTGTAATCTCAGTGAGAAATGAAACAAGAGTCTGTTGAGAGACCTTGAGTGGATAGGGAGGGTTGTGCATAGTGTCACTGGGTCCATGACTGTCTTCAATGTAAGACAAACAACTTACGTCGTTTCTGAAGTTTATGTATTGACCCTGGTTTCTGTCCTAGTGTTTGGAGGGCTTCTTTCTTTCACCTTGTATCCTTACATATCTTTTTCATTCTTCAACCCCTTCAATGCTTACCGAGACTTCATAACTAACACCTTGTTGGGTTTATTCCAGTGCTAGCTCCATCTCAATCGACATTATTCTCCATTCTCACTTTTTCTCCTTTTGAATCATACCTAGGGACTTCTACACTATCTAGTGGATATCCCTGGGTAGATCCCTCTGGTTCTGGCTGGATCATGGGATTTGAATACCTATGCCTAACCACCTTATAACTCCATAAATTTAAGTACATGGTCGGTCTTTTGGGTATTCCATCACAATCAAAACCAAAAATATTGATAATTTCAATCAAAGTGTTTGATATAAATATCAAAAGATTTACACTTTGAAAGTTTTTCATCATCACAAAAAGCTCCCCCTTAACATGTGCACCGTAATCGTAGTACATGCTAAGTGTAGAGTGCATTGAGTCCATTTTATATGATCACATTTCAGTACAGATTTGATGCAATTTAATCACATTTTCTCCCCTTATCCAAAATGTTAATCCCTTGATATTTTGGATATCAATTGATTAAACGTTCGGGGACAAAATGTTACAATATCTAACACGAACATTTTAATGCTCCCCCTCAAATTATGAGGGAATTATATGGTGTTTGAGTATGTTAATTTGATAAATTTTGAATTTACTAAGAAATTGCTTGAAACAATTCATACCACAACACTATATATGCCTAATTTTTAAGTCTGCACTACACATTTATATATTCACAAGATTATTATGTACGAGGTTTGACCTGAATGATGAGAACATTATATGATATAATCATATGGGTTTTTGTAGCAGCCGTAGGTCTCCTTCGTACAATCTCCCACCAACGAAATCGTTTTCTAAGCTACCCTAATTAACCTTCTTTCTGTCAAGAACGTTGTCAAATCTTAATAATTGTCTCTGTTCCAAGCAATTTTGGTTATTTTTCTCTTTCTTTCAAGTTACGAAAATCTTTGCTTAGTGAAATCACCATTAGGATATGTTTAACTTGTAAACATGGATTTTTCTTGGAAATATAGTTTTATGAGCTTATACACATGTTGTATGGATGGTAATATGAAGTTATAAATGGATACATAAGTATTTTACAATCTTAATTAAGCTTAAAAAGTGTTAATGCAAATTAGGGTTTTAAAAGATCACTTGATATGTTCCAAGTAAAAGTATGATAAATAACATGTTAATCTTGTTTATGAGCTTTTAGTCATGATATATGAACACAAAAATAAAGTCATAATGGAAGTAAAAGACTTGTACACTTTTGGTAAAGTTATAAAGTGTAAAATATAAAAACAAGGTTAAAAATAGACTTAATAAAGTCACCCAAACTTTCTGTCCCAAAAGTGTATAAAAACATACTTAATTTATATTTTTATAAAATAATACGACTCATGACGATTCCGAAAAAGTAAGAAACTTGTCAAACGGATTAATAACGAAAAAGTTATGGTAAAAACAAGTTATACGATAAATAAACGGATTTATAAAAGAATTTTTATAAAAACTTTTTAATAAAAATTATTCAAACAGCAAGTTTGATATTTTTAACAAATAATACATATTTTTAGGATTCCAAAATGATAAGAATCGTAATTTTTCAATTAATAACGAACGAGTTATGAATTTCGCGAGTTTACGACAATTAATACTTTTATAAAACTATTTTTATAAAAGTTACTGTTCATGACAGAAATATTTATTTTTGTAAACCTCATAAATAAATAGAACTTTCAAATACGAGAACGTGCTCGAAAGAATCGCTAAAAACGGAGCTATAACAAATAAAATACGACGTTTACGGGTTTTACGATAATTAAAACTATAAAAATAACTCTATAACTGGTATGAACAGTAAAAGTACTGTTCATCAGAGGGTCAAAAATATGAAAATGTCAAATTATGATAACTTGTCCTAATACGAAAGCGTGGGCATAAGAAACGTCAAAATCGGACTTAAAACGCGAAAGTTACGCCAGTTTTACTACAACGATAATTATAAACGTTTTAACTAATTAAACACAATTTTACCAAAACCATTAGTTGGTGATTGAACTATATAGAATTATATGTGGTTATCAAAGTACTATATTACTAGGGAGTTTCATAATGAGGCCTCTTCGGGGTGGCGTATCGACGAGTTGCTGGATTTACGATTTAAAGTGTCCTAGCTCCTCATACGTTCACTACATGACCTCTTAATTATGATAGCCCGAACGATAGTATGATGTAACTAACATAGACCTGTATATGATGTTAGTTAATCGAAGTACATGGTACTTATACGACCTTAAATTAAATAGGTTGCATCTGACGATTTGCGTGACGCGTTATCTGTGATATTTGGATTATCAGAACTCAAGGTGAGTTCATAGCCCCACATTTTTACGATTTCAATGATTTATAACTATGGGGTGGAAACATGCTTTGTTTTATAAATTGGACGCAAGTGGATATTTTATATTGATTACATGTTTGCCTAAGTAGCGATAACCCAAGTTGAGCCCATTATCATGAACTGTCAATTGCATAGATGTAGTTGTTAATTACATTATGTGAGCGCGAATGTTATGAATAGATCTATTTGGGGAAACGACCTCCCCGTTCGGGTGACTAGCTATCACCGGGAACGAACGTATAGCATGTCGAATTTGGGGATGTTTCGGGTTAAACATCTAATCGGGCAGAAATTGCAATATATATTATTGCAAGAAAGATCGTCGAGCTTCAGTGTCATGAGCTTAGGAAAATGTAATCTGGTTTTGTGATGTCTGCATGTGTTGCATTATCACGGGGAAAGTCTTGCGGTCCTGCATATTATGATTTATCAAACCTATGAATTCACCAACATTATTGTTGACGTTTTAAAGCAATGTTTTTCAGGAGATCAGTAAGCATAAGGTGCCAAGGATACATTGGTGATTTTGTTTTGGGAAGTCATGCTAAAGATATGGTTGTATTATGTTTTGGGAAACTCATGTGTTGTGAACCAGTATCTTTGTAATAATAATAAGGAACAAGTTAAAGCTTCGGGCTATTTGTATCAAATATTTGTTAAATCCAATGTATCAGTTTTAAAACGACTTTTTGGTCGTTCTATATATATCTTGTGTTATTGATCTATGAAGTAACACGCCCCGGACCCTTATTCCGCTGCGACCCAATTTGGGGGTGTTACAGATTGGTATCAAGAGCCAAGGTTATAGAGAACCAGGTCAAATGTTTTTGCTGGACTATAACCGTTTTCAAACATTGCATTCATAAAAAGGGATTTTTAATGAGACATAGTCGTTGCATTTGCTTAGATTGGACTAGATGCATTCATAATTGATATACGTGGTTATAAATATTACGTATTTTACAATAAGAGCCTTTATATTAATATACTCGTATTAAGTTATTTCTGCTGGTCACAGCAAGTCATTCAGCTGATCCGCTGTTTACCAGTATACTTTCTGTTCACTCTGAGGCACGATCATGGAGTATCCCATCTGAGGATCCTTACGAGGAGGCTGCTAGACAGTTGTTGGAGCAGGCACCACGTTCTCCTTCTTTTTGATAGCAGTATGTACTCTGATCCTAGAGCTGGGATTCATTACCTGTGTACATTCGGAGCCTGTAGCTTACTGAGGATTTAGTGCAGTGAGGAGAGCACCTACACCTTCTACTACCACCATTCTTTTTATCTCCACGTATCCGACCCCCATGTACTAGAGCAGCCATTGGTCAGATGAGAGCTACAACACCATCCACCTATCATCCACTACTCCCATCAGGGACCCCACCATTGTTACCTATCCCACTACCTGCACCATCCACTAGCCGCAGAGCTGATATTCCCGAGGCTGACATACCACCTCGGAAGAGGCTACTACTTACTACTCCTAGACCTAGTTGTGAGGTTGGGGAGAGTTCTGTTGTTGCTGCTGCGAGACAGCCAGGACCCACTATGGCCCATAGAGTCGATTACAGTCTTGTAGACACTATGGAGACCAGGTTTCGAGATACTGAGAGGAGGATGATAACCGCTGTAACACCCCCAAAAATGGGTCGTAGCGGAAATGTTTCAGGGGGCGTTACTTCATAATACAATAGCTCAGGATACAAGAGAACGACCTCTAAATGTGTCGTTTAAAAAGTAATCTCGTTGATTTTCTTAAAATTGATATAACATTTGTCCCATAATTGCATCATAATGAAAAGCTTAAAAGTAATACAACGAGATTTGATCATTTGTATGTAAGAAGAAATCCATGAATGAAATCTTATCAAATTTAGACTCCAATGCACATCAAGTAAGCCAAGCATATAATTCACCTGAGAAAAAAAAATGCTTAAAAGTGTCAACATTTAAAGTTGGTGAGTGCATAGAGTTTTGTAAGTATAAAAGTAATGTTGGTATCCAATGATTTATAAGGTATGTATGATTATGTCAATTCCTTATAATAATCGCCAAATAATTTAGAGTATAATGTAGATACCAAAAGAGTTTTAGCGTATATGCTTTTCACTGCCTATATAATGAAAATGTTCAGAAATTAGTAATGTTCAATAAGTAGTCATGGACAGTAGATCGTTGATTTTCCAAACTGTATGGGTCTACTATAACAAAATACAGTACCACATTAAATAATATCATACTGTTGGCACTAGCTCATGACACTGAAGTCGGACATCTATGTATGCATTTTAATGCAATAAAGGCGCGTGTAGATTGTTTAACCCGGGATAAACATTCACAAATTGCTCCGGACCATGTATGCATTCGGGTTTGAGACCTCCAAAATACTAGTGAGAGCTACTAACCGAACAGGTTGTCAATCCCAAATTAGATCATATTATACACCTCGCGCTTCCTCAACCGGTCCTCCGGTCAAGAATTATAACAGTTCATGATAATGGGCAATGGTGGGTTATGTTACTTAGGCACATGTAAAATAGGAGATGATACCGGAAAACATTGTGTCCAATTAAAAATTTAACATTGTATTCGTAAATAGCTTTGAGTACTTAAAATCCATAAGTAGAAACAGAGTGTGATATTAAGTCAAGTAATTGAGTTGTAATGAGTATGTGTAAAACAATTTCGTAAACGTGTATGGCAATTATGGAGTATGTGACAAAGTATGAAACCAAGTTTGTAATCAACCATGTAATTGAGTTTGTAATGAATTGCAAAATCAAGTATGTAAACCAAGTGTATAGAATAGTATGTAAAACGTATTGTAAATGAACATGTAAATAATTTGTATTGAGCATGTATTCTCCCCGAGATTTAAGTAAATGTAAAACAAGTGAAAGAGGGGCTATAAACTCACCGTAAGTGAATGATTGATTATCTAATTCAAATAAGTGAATCGTCTCGGCAATCCGGATGCAACCTAATTATTTATAGGTCGTATGAGTATAATGTATTATATATAAATAAAGCATCACATGTTATATAGTTCACTCCACACCTAATAATTTTATTAATTCTTTAAAAGTTAAATTAATAATTTAACTCGTACTTTGTGCTAATAAAAAGTATAATGTACTTGTTACTGTAAGAAATGTTTTTTTTATTTTCAATGCATCTTTTGTATAATATAGGATTTAAGTTTTTATGGTTACTTAATGTATTCATTATTAATTTAATTGTTTTTTAAAAGTAAAAATAGTGCGCGCGATTTTAAAAACCTCATATCTTTATCGTTTTAACTTCGATTTATACGTTTCTTATGTCCACGACTTCGTATTAAGAAAATCTATCAAAATATCATATCTATAAAAATTAAACCTCTGATGAACAGTAACAATTACTGTTCATAACAGTTCTTAAAAACTGTTTCTATGTAATTAATTATATGTAACTTATAAATTACGTAACTTGTTCATTTTAATTCCGTTTCTCGAGTTTCTTATGTCCTCGGATTCGTCATAAAAATTACTATGTTTGTAAAATATTAATTTGATAATCAGATCTGAAACAGTAGGTTGTTTTATAAAATAACTTTTATAAAATCACTTTTATACATTTAATTTATGTAAACTTGGAAATGTCATATCTTCTTCGTTATAAATCTGTTTTGCGAGTTTCTTACATGCTTACGATCTTCATGAAATGTATTATTTAAAAAAAATATAAAATAATTTTTCCCAGGTACTGTTTGCTACAGTATCTTTCGAACTGTTTTATAACTTTTACTTAACTTGTTTTTATGTTATTAATAACTTATGTAAATTATCACAAGTCCTCTCATTTGTAAAATACACATTTTATATATATATTAAGTCCTCTATATCATAATATGTCTATATTGTCCAAGAAATAAGTCCAACATATTTATTAAGTCCATGATCCTTTATAATTAAGAAATAATCAAACTTAACATAATAAATATATAAAACTATTTCAAACACTTGTAAACTCTTATTTTAAGCATATTGACATATGGTAGACATCATTTTTATCCCATGAAAAATAATCTTGTGTATGTACATACATGTTTTTACTTTGTAAATTCCAAAAATAAAACCTAGGTGGTGATTAACATAATATAACAAGTATATAATTAAGTAAATGAGTGAAATGATATTAAATACTTTAAATAGACCTTAAGTGGATGTGAAGGTTGAAGAACACAAGATATAACCTCAACAAGCTTCCAAAATCAAAACCTAATCAAGAAAAAGCACTAAATAGTTTTCTGATTAATCATTGTAAACACGAATCCAATGTTGTTAACTACCCTTGAGTACCGTAATGACCTTAGGATGATGCTTGTATGCTTGGAATACTTGTAATAAAGAAATTTATAGAATAACCGTTAGCTCCTATAATAGTGAGCCGTGGGTTTGGTTATGATTTAGAGAGAGTATTTGTTTGAAAGTTACTAGGAATGGAGTGTGAGAGTTAATTGAACATAGGACTTGCTAGTTATAGAAAGATGGAAACCTTAAACCACCAAAAATGAAAATAGGGATGAATGGGTTAAGTACATTGTGTAAGAAGCCTTCTCCTCCTCCATGCTAGCTTACGGTTCATAAGAGGGGGAAAGGACTAGTGACAAGCCAATTTATGGAGATGTGTTATAAAGGTACTAGTGTGTAAGAGTTATCATGTGTAAAATAGGAGTTAGTGGGAGTTTTGTGTTTATTTCTTGTGTAAACACACTAGGTCCGGTTTTAAGATGACATAGCATGATAAAATGAATTAATTTTTGTGTATTGGGGTATAAATGTGGGTATTGGTTTGAGTATAGATAGACATAGGTGCTTCCGGGTATGCCCGAATGTAATTTATTGCGAAACGTAAGCGTTTTACGTAACCAACAAAATAAATTACAAAAATGTTATAAATTATATCTCTAATTAATCATAATATACACTTGCTTGTTGAAACTTAATTTGTTTGGTGTCGTTTATATGCGAAAGTTGATTTTTAGTTACGCTCGTTTTAACTATCTAGACCTGAATTATTAAAAGTAAACGCGCAAAACTCTAAAAATAAATAATGGATTAATTGAAGTCATAAATGACCTAAAAATGAGAAATGTTACAACCGCCTTAGAGATGGTCAACATGAGGGTCAGTTACCAGGTAGATGTTCACAGTAGAGAGAGTTTGGAGTTTTACTCACGACATCACGATGCCCAAAAGGATCGTGCAGCTGTGAGAGCTGAGATTGAGGTATTGAGGAGAGAGAGACTTGCTTACGAGCAAGAGAGTATGGAGACCCGTCAAGCCTTAGCTAGGTCTGAAGTTATTGCAGGGCATTAGAGGCACGAGTTACAGTGTTAGAGACTGAGGTGCGTCGCCACGAGTAGCAGCGTCAGGCTGCAGATGATTTGGCTGTTCAGCATATCATGCGTATCCAGGCCCTGGAGGCTGGAGCACGCGTTGACACATTGGAGGACACTGGTAGTAGTTCCTAGACTTTGGTTATGATTGTAGCTACTATGTAGTCTGTTAAGTTTTTATGGGTTACTCCCAGCTAGCAGACGGTATAGATCTTTTGTTTTGGTTAGTATCTGTATAGATCTTTTAATTATATGATTATGCTATCTTGTATAGCCTACTAAGTATTACGGGTAACTCCCGGCTAGTAGGGCTCTATGTTGATTTTCATTTTGTAACCTAGCGTTAGGGAATCATTGTGTACCAAACAGATCATGTATATTTCCAGATTATATATGGAATGTATGTATTATGTTATGTCAATCTTGTGTTGGTTGTATATTTCACTATGTGATGTGATTTCATTTTATTTATGATGCATATGTTATGTCACGTTATGATTGTATTGAAATCTAACGGGTATTGTATTTCTCGTGATTAAATAAAATGGCACCAAAGAGAGCCACAAGGTCAACACCAATCACACCAGCCCTAACAGCAACCACCACAACTGTTACTGAGGCGCAACTTCAAGCCTTAATTTACCAAGGAGTTGCTGCTGCAATAGCTGAAGCAGAAGCAAGTAGGGTTAGGAATGGCTACAACGTCAATGGTTCAGGACCAAGGCCAGCCCAAACTGCTCGCGAATGCTCTTACTCTGAATTCTTGAAATGCAAACCTTTGGACTTCAAAGGCACCGAGGGAGTTGTCGGACTTACTCGATGGTTTGAGAAAATGGAGTCTGTGTTTAGCATTAGCAATTGCCCAGCAGCAAGTCAAGTCAAATTTGCGACCTGCACTCTGCAAGATGATGCTCTTACATGGTGGAATGCCCATGTTAAGACCACTACTACTGAAGCAGCTCATGCTATGCCATGGGCAGCACTGAAGAAAATGATGACTGATAAATACTGCCCGAGGGGTGAGATCAAGAAGATTGAGACTGAGATGTGGAATCTTAAAGTCAAGGGCACCGATGTGGTGACCTATAGTCGACGATTTCAGCAACTAGCTTTGATGTGTTCCAGGATGTTCCCAGAAGAGATAGACAAGATTGAAAAGTATATCGGTGGATTGCCCGATATGATACTTGGCAGTGTAAAGGCATCAAAATCGAAGACCATGCAAGAAGTTATTGAGTTTACAACTGAGTTGATGGAGGATAAGACCCAGGCCTATGCTGAACGTCAGGCAGAAAGGAAAAGAAAGTATGATGATCTTTCAAAACATCAAAACCAACAACAGCATAAAAAAAGAAAAAGAGCAGAACACAAGCCAGGCCCACACAGCAATGGTAAAAGTGACAGGCAAACCCATACGCCGGGTCTAAACCTCTGTGTTCCAAGTGTAATTACAATCATGAAGGTCCTTGTCCACCTAGGTGCAATAACTGCAAAAAATTGGCCATAACTGCCAGGATAGTAGAAGCCCAGACCGACCTGCCCAAATGCTTAAAACAACAACAACACGCAACAACAACAAACAATAAATCAGAAAGGAAATGTTGCTATGAGTGCGAGACTCAAGGGCACTTTAAAAAGAAACTTCCCAAAAACAATAAAACAATGGCCGTGGTAATCAAGCTGGGAATGACAGGGCTCCAGCAAAGGTATATGTGGTTGGAAATGCAGGGAAAAACCCAGACAACGTCATTGCGGGTATGTTCCTTCTGAACAACCGCTATGCTTATATCTTATTTGATACGGGTGCCAATCGGAGTTTTGTGTTATTTGCATTTTAGCTCCCAAATTGACATCACGCATCTTCCTAAGATCACTATTATATGTCGAACTAGCTAACTGGAGAATAATTAAGGTAAACACTATCCTTAGTGGTTGCCATTAAACTTCCTAAACACAACCCATTCAACAAAACTTAATGCTTGTAAAACTTGGTAGTTTTCGATGCTAATAATCGAGCATGGATTGGTTAGCGAAGTACCCAAGCGGTCATTGATTGTAACCGAAAGATTGTTTCGCATCCCTTGTGGAAATGAACCTTAATCAAACACGGTGATTGGAAGTAACCAGGGAAAATGTGCCAACGATAAACCATCAATTTCGTGCACTAAAACGAAGAAGTACATGCAAAAAGGATTTCCTATCTTTTTGGCATATGTCACTGCAAAGGAGGTTGAAGACAAGTCAGAGAAGAACGACATGAGACGTGCCAATAGTTTGAGAACTTTCCATGAAGTATTTCCTGAGGACTATTTCCCGAGTCTTCCTCCAAAGACTCGACAAGTGGAGTTTTAAATTGATTTAGTACCTGGTGCTCACCAGTAGCACGGCACCTTACAATTTGCGCCTTCCAGAAATGAAAGAGTTATCGGAGCAACTGAAAGAGCCTGTCCGACAAAGGCTGTTTATAAGACCCAGTTTCCACACGCCTAGGGAGCCCCGGGTCTTGTTTGTCAAGAAAAGGATGAAACATTCCCTGATGTGCATTGACTATCGGGAATTAAACAAACTGACAGTGAAGAACCGTTATCCACTCCCCCAGAATTGATGATTTATTTGAATCTAGCATTCATAGGGTCGAGTGTCCTACTCGAAGATCGAACCTAAGGGTCAAGGATACACCAACTAAGGGTTCAAGAAGAAGACATTCCCCGAAAGACTGCATTCAAACTCGTTACGGCCTGTAGAAATTTCAAGTTTATCCATTTGGATGACGAACGCCACCTGCCATATTCATAAGACCTTATGAATCGGGTGTGCAAACCATATCTGGATAAATTTGTGATTGTCTTTATTGACGTTATTCTGATAAATTCGAAGACAAGCAAGAACACAAAAGCACCTTACGCAAATCTTAAGAGTTGCTTAAGAAAGAGGAAGTTGTAATGCAAATTTTCCAAGTGTAGAATTTTAGATTCCCAAATACTAGTTCCTCGATCACCATGATTGATAAGCGAAGGCATTCAGTGATCCGCCAAGATTGAATCCGTTAAAGATAGGCATCTCCTAAGTCACCAACGTAATTCAATCAATTTTTTAGGTCTTGTGGGTATTATGAAGATTCATTGAAGGGGGTTTCAAAGATCGCCCAAATCAATGACTAAGCTTACTCAAAAGAAGGTCAATCTTGTTTGGGGCGATAAGACAAGAAAGCAGCTTTTCAACTATTGAAGCATAATGTGTAGTGCACCAATCCTTGCCCTACCTGAGGGAAACGAAGATTTCATCGCAATACTGCGATGCTTCAAAGAAGCGTTGGAGCGTTTTTGTTGAAGCAAAGAGAAAAAGGTGATTTCTTAGCATCAACGCCAGTTGAAAATTTATGAGAAGAACTATAACACGACTCAAAGATTTTGGAACTTGGAGTAGTATGTCGCTCTCAAGAAATGAGGCACTATCTGTACGGAACCAAGTGTACAGTGTTCACTGATCATAAGAGCTTACAACACATGTCTTGATCAAAGGAACTAAACATATACAAACGCCGAAGGTTAGAGATTGCTTAGTCATTAACGATAGCGATATCGTTAACACCTAGGAATACTAATGTCGTTGCTGATGCTTTTGAGCAGAAAAACCGAGAACCACCGTTAAGAGTTCGAGCCTTAGTCATAACCTAATTAAGTTTGATCTTCCCAAACAAATCTTGAATGCTCAGACTGAAGCACGAAAACCAGAGAACATCAAGAATGAAGATGTTAGAGGAATGTTGGTTGAAAACACTAAAAATCCAGAGGCGATTAGGACAGAAAATTTAAAACCCCATGCAGATGGAACCCTATGCCTCAATGGCAAGAGTTGGTTACCTTGTTATGGCGATTTGCGAACTATGATCATGCACGAGTCCCACAATCAAAAAACTCATACAACCGGTTCCTGACAAGATGTACCCAAGACCATGAAAAAGCTATATTGGTGGCCCAAATAATGAAGGCAAACATCGCCACCTAAGTTAGCAAGTGTTAGAATTTGAGCTAAGGTCAAGGCCGAACATCAAAGACCATTAGGATTATTGTACACCTAAGATACCTGTGCATGGAAGTGGGACAACATCACTATGGATTTTGTCACGAAGCTTCCTATTTTGTCGCAATGCTACGACACCATTTGGGTGATTGTTAACCGACTCACTAAGTCTACAATCTTCACACCAATGAGAGAGACTGATCCTTAGATACACTTACAAAATATACCTAAAAAAGGAGGTGGTCATGATACATGGAATAACCTTGTCTCAATCCATTTAGTGATCCGTGACCCGAGATTCGCATACAAATTTCTGGAAGTCCACTTCAGAATGCTTTGGGTACAAACCTGGTAAATGATACTACTACTCTGCGTACCACCCACAAACTATGGCAAAGCGAGAGCAACCATTCAAACCTCAAGGATATGTGCTTGCTTGTGCGAATCGATTTTGGGCAGGTAGGGTTAACGCATTTCCATAGTCGAGTTCTTCATAACAATAAGCTAACAACGCAAGCATCAGGCCACACCAATTCAAAGCACTTTATGGTCAGAAGTGTCGTTCACCTGTATGTTGGACCAAAGTATGGAAGCTCAAATCCTCGGTCCAGAACAATTCAATCTGAGACGATTGAGAAAATCATCCAAATCAAGCAAAGGATGCAAGCCGCTCGAGATCGACAGAAAAGTTACGCCAATCTAAAGCGTAAAAACCCAATGGAATTCCAAGTCGGGGATAAAGTTAACTAAAAGTTTTCCTTGGAAAGGGTTCGTTACGTTTGGCAAATGGGGGAAGTTCAACCCCAGGTATTTTAGAACCATTCCAAGGTCGAAGAAAAGTTTGAGAGTTCTAACAAGCTCGAACTACCCGATAGAACTAAGCACGTTCACAATACATTTCATGTAACCAACTTGAAAAGTGCTAAGATGGCCCGACTAACATTAGCCGTTGTCCGATAGATGGATTCACTTTGATGACAAGCAACAGTTTGTTGAGAACCCGTTGAGAACATGGAAAGCGTGAAGTTAAACAAATTAAGCGATCCCAATCCCATAAGCAAGGTTCGATGGAACTCTAAGAAGGTCAAGAGTTCACGTTGGAACTGAAGACCAATTCAAGAAGAAATACCCACACCTCTTCACCAAGACCGCACCGTCGTCAGTGCTTCATCGTGAGCCTTGAGATAAGCTTTTTAACAGGGAAGTCTATAACACTCCCCGTGTTTTCTAGTCATTGACGACGTCGATAATAACTATTTATTTTTAGTATCCTTACGCTTTAGCTTTTAAATTCATGTATAAGTAAAAACGCGTAAGCTAAAATTTTATGCGTTCAATATAAACGCACCAAACAATTAAGCTTTTACATCAATCAAGTATTTTAAATAATTTATTTTGATAATTAATTATGAATCTTTGTTCATTTTATTTTTATCGGTTACGTAAAGTGTTTACGTTTCGCGATAAATTGCATTTAGGCATACCCGGAACCACCAAAACTTTTCTACGCTTTAACAAATACCCACTTTTATATCCAATACATAAAAGTTATAAAAATATATCACATATATCTCTCTATGGCCGGATTTCTAGCAATGGATACAAAGAAATATGAAAAAAATTTGCAACTTTTTGTAACTACACTACACCATTAACCGAGCCATTTCTTGCTCCTTTGACCAAAAGACAATGACACATGACTCCCTAAGACCTCATGGTGTCCCTTGACAAGTAAACTCATCCTTGACTAGCATTACTATAATGAATTATATCTTGCAAGTATACACATAGGTAACAAAAACACTTAAACAAAAATCAAACCATTCTCCCTTTTGCTCTTGTATAAGACCCCCACGGAAACCCCCCTCCAAACACCCCTTATATAATAATCCATACAAATTTTTCTTCAACCTATACAAGCCATTACACATCATTCCTAAGATATACTAAGATGATTTGAAGCATTGGTTAACCATTTAAAAGGGTTGAAGCAAGAAAAAGGAAGATTAGGGTTTCTAGTTGGATTAGGGTTTTGAAAGCTTGTAAGCTTTGTTTTTCATCTAAACAAGGGTTTAGATATTGTGTTATACTACCTTGCATCATCATAAGGTTATCTAAAACCCTTTATGTCATTCATTTATTATTTTATGCATATATGAGTTTTATATAGCAAAATCACTATTTAAGACTTTTAAACATGTAAGAGTTTTTACTTGTAATGATCATTTCTTACACTTTTTCTTATGTTATGTGATAGAGATAATACATATAAAAGGAATATAAGTATGATTAACATTTGGTTTAATGGAAAATGTTTAGGTATTAACTTGTACATCAAAGTTTACGTAAGGAAATTTATGATTTTTATGAAAAGTTATGAAACTTGTTACCTTGGATAAATAGAACAAATCATATAACAAAGAACAAATACTATAAGAATAAATAGTATATTTATGAGTTAAAAAGAACTTGTAAAATTTACTATAGGTTGAAAAGTAATAAAAAACAAGTTAAACAAATAAATATATATTTAATCATAAGGGGGCCTATTTGATCAAAATCCAAACAGTGGTTTGACATCTTAAAAAAGATATTACATCTCGGACAATTCAAAAAAGGTAAGAAACTCAAACAACACGATTAATAACGAGAAAGATACGATAAAATACAATTACGTAATACAGGTTTTATAAAATAAACTATATAAAGCAACAAGATTATAAAATATTTCAAAAACAGAGAGTTTATATTTTCACAGATTGTACATATTTTAAGGATTCCAAAATGATAAGAATCGTAATTTTTCAATTAATAACGAATGAGTAAGAATTTCGGCGGAGTTTAAACGACAAATAATTACTTTTATATAAACCAAGTTTTTATAAAGTTACTGTTCATGACAGAAACATATATTTTAAAAAAAACCTCATAAATTAGATAGGACTTTTAAATTACTAAAACGTGCTCGAAGGAATCGCTAAAAATCGAGTATACGAGTTTTACGACAACAAAAACGATATAAGTGAACTTATGATCTTCATGAAACAGTAAGAGTTACTGAGTTCGCACCGTAGGAACCCAAAAATTGAAAATGTCAAACATTTGATATCTCTCAACTTAATACGAAAATGTGAGCGCAAGAAACACCTCAAACGGACTTGAAACGCTTAAGTTCCGTCAGTTTTAACTAAAACACTAATTATAAACTTTTAACATAATAAACATAAATTTTACCAAACAATAGATGTTGTATCTAGGCTATGTAGAATATATATGGTAGATGTTAATAACCATTCTTATGCACTTAGTCGACCTAATTTAATAGGTATGCATCTAACGATTTGTCGTGACGCATACTGTGAGTATTTAGATTAACAGTAAATCAAGTGAGTACATATCCCCAACATTTTTATTGATTTCAATGATTTATAACTTTGGGGTTGAAAATGCGTTGTTTTAATAAATTGGACGCAAGTGTATATTTTAAATTGAATTACTGTTTTTTTTGCCTAAGAGTAGCGATAACCCAAGTTGAGCCCATAGCATGAAACTTCAAATTGCTGATGTAGTTATGAATTACATTATTGTAAAGCGCGGATTGTTATGAATAGATCGATTGAATTGACCTCCCTGTACGTGTGGTGATTAGCAGTCACCGGGAATGAACTTATAGCATGGTCGGATTAGGATGTTTTAGGGTTGAACATCTGATCGCCGCAGAATAGTAATATTTATTAATGCGAATATATTGTCGAGCTTCAGTGTCATACTTAGAAAACGTAAATGGATTTTTGTGATGTCTGCATTGTTTCATTATCACGGGGAAGACTTACGGTCCTGCATAATTTATAATTTACTAACCTTATAATTCACCAACTATTTTTTGTTGACGTTAAAGCAATGTTTCTATGGTGGTCGATAGCAACTAGGTGCCAATGAATCATTTTGTGACACTTTTGGTATCCACGCTAAAGAATTTGGATGTAATAATGTATTGGAAAATATTGTTTAATCTTTGTAAAATCAAAACACAGAACAAGTAAAAAGCTGCATGCTTTGAGTAAACAAGTCTTTTAATCAAACCCAATGTATCATTTTAAATGACTTTTTGTCGTTCTTATATATCTTGTGCTATTGATCTGAGAAGTAACACGCCCTTGATATCCTTATTCCGCTGCGACCCATTTTGGGGGTGTTATAGAACCCTAGTGTAGGAACTAACCGGTCTCCGCACTTATCACTCAATATACTTAAAAAGCACAGGAACTCTTTCAGAGGGAGTTAATAATCTGTATTCGTTATTATTAAGTTTTGGAATATTGGATTAATCACTGCAACCTAGGATAATCTTACCTCGATATACAATTTGGAGTGAGGGCAGAATTACGTGAAGTATAGGATAGAAAACATATATGCCTATTCAAGTCTATCGACCTTAGAATACCACTAATTAAAACCATCGTTAAACATTTCATAGAGAAAACGTTATTCATAACCTAGTAATGAAGTAACATAGTTAGCCACCATTTTCTCTCCTGATATCTTCAAACTCTTTTATTTTCATATTTACATTTATTTGTTATTATCAAAATACAAAACCATTTTCTAACGTGAACATTTTAAAATTAAAACTAATTACAACTTAGCTCTTGGGACGACCTCAGATTTACCATTCTATACTACCCACGATCGGGTTCTCTGCCCGTTAGTGCGTTTGTTAGGTGAATCGAGTTTTATAAATTTAAAACTTGAATAAAATATTTTTTTTAAAAAATACGCTTCAAGTTTTTGGCACCGCTGCCGGGGAGATTAAAACTAGAATTAATTTGATTATTTTAGTATTTCTCTTTTTTCCCTAAACTCTATATCTGCAGGAACTATGGCAGGAGTAGACGTCGATACTCTCACCATGGAACACTATTTAGCATTGTCACGAGAAAACCAAGCACCGGGCGTGGTTAAACTCGAAATCAGAGGCAATGTCAATTTCGAAATCAAGAGTTAATTCATGCGCGAATTGAGGGAAGACACTTTCTCCAGGGAAAAAAATATGGATGCTCACGATTACATTAATCGGGTCCTCATCATCGTTGGCTTATTCAATGTTCCTGGAGTTTCTAAAGACGCAGTCATGCTCTGAGTTTCTCCCTTTACTCTTACCGGAGCCACAAAAAGATGGGTGGACAGACTCGCCCCAGGAACTATCAATACTCGGGATCTCCTCAAAAAAAATCCTTTATCTAAAGGTATTGCCCGCCTTCTAAGATCGCAAAGCAGCTTGAAGATATTCACAACTTCAAGCAAGAAGGAGACGAATCATTATACCAAGCCTGGGAGCGGTATAATGACCTACTATATAAGTGCCCTACTTATGACATCAATAGTCATCAAAAGGTAAATATCTTTTATAAGGGTTTGAGCACTATGAACAGTTAATTTCTTGATTCATAGGGACCAAATTCCGAGATGACACCAGCCCAAGCTCTTACAGTAATTCAGACCATGGCTGATCATTTCGCAAAATGGCATGACAAAACAACAAGCAAGAACTGGAAGCATAGTAGCAATGATGACTAGCTCTGTTGGTAATAAGTTGGACAACTTGAATGCATACATGAAGAATCTAAAGAAAGTGTTCATAGCAATCCATTTTGGATGTCAAATGTGCAAAGGACCTCACCATGACGAAAGATTGTTCCACCTCAACAAGAAGTTAAACAATTAAAGAGGTAGATATGGAGAATTATGGACGAATATTGCCTTTTACGGGAGTTAATGGAGGAAAGTTTCGTGGTAGGTACCACCTAATACTACCTAAAGAATGATAGCCGTCGACTGTATGGTAAAAGGATGCAAAGCTAGAAAAGAATTGGTTGGCTAAGCATCAAAGGAATATGCCCAAAAATACTGAAATGGGGGTGGATTAAGAATACTTCAAGAGAATGGCCGAGATTAAACACTAGAACCAAAGACCTTGCTCAAGAACTTAGAGAACCCCACATATTAAACAGTAACAAAGGAAATCCACTCGAATAAAACCCCTAACTCATCCTCAGGACAAATTAAAATAGTTACTGCTAATCAAGAAACAACTGTGCCCAACAAACTCCATGGAGTGTCATTCATATTAAAAACTGAAAGTGATACTCCTGATGCCCTACAACACCTGCCACCCAAAGAATTAAATCCAGGAAGCTTCACACTCCCCTACACGATCGGTAAATTTAATTGTTATGCGATGGCTGACCTAGGTGCTAGTATTAATGTAATGCCTAAGAGTATATTTAAGCACTTACATCTTACTAATCTTAAGAAAACAAATATGCTTTGTGAGATGGTAGATATGTCTAAAAAAGCACCCATGGGGATAGTTAAAAACGTTATAGAGGAAGATTTGATAAATTCTTATTTCCCTCTAATTTTGTAATACATTAGACACACCCCTTTGATACTAAAATTCTAGGAAGACCCGTATTTGGCTACCATTACAACGGAAATAGATGTCCTTCACTAGGAAATTTTCTTTGAATTAATGAAGAAAGAATAATCTTTTGATATAAGAGTAAAAGATCAATAATTATAACGCTATCCTAGCATGGTTAATTCTGGCCTAATTAATAGACCCCAATCCCTTGCCTAGAGTAATAATCTAATTGATTACAAAGAGTCAGATAACTAGGATAATAGGTCCCCTAACTTAGATGATCGGAAGCCTAAGAAATGGAAAACTAGTTTAGATGAGAATGTTCCTAGAGCATACTTCTGTAACCCTATAAAACAGAATATTAAGGAACAACCCAAAATGTGGCCATCCTGTGACCCCGACAAAAATAAATGTATGATGGGGGAGTAAGAAATCTTAGGGTATTCTATAACCGGTAGTTAAAGGTTTGGTACTACAAATACGATAATGAGAGAAGAAATATAAAAGGAAAGGACTATCCTCTCCTGATTTCCTTTTAGCAAAATACAGAAAAAGCCAAACCAGTGCCTTAGTTTGGGACAATAGATACGCTGAATGGTGTGATATTAGTCCCTCATCCAAAGTATCCTCTCAAGAATTGAACAAACCAAGACCTAGGGATTATACCTTTAAGGAATAGACATTGATTAAGGTCAGGCATACTGACATTAGTGAACCAGTGAAAAAAGCACAATTAAAATTATGGTTAATTGATTGTTTCCAAGATGACTCGTCTATTATAAATAACCCAACCCATAGGAGCTTTGATGATTATAAGTTGGAATTCAATTTATAAATCGACAAGCTAGATGATGAGTATGAACTTGGAATAGGGAAGAAGGGACACATTGTTGATAACATATGGGAATATTGTAACCAAGTACATAATAAAAATTATGGTGGACACAATCCATAGTTCAAAAATGAAGAGTTGAGGAAATCGAATTAGAGACAAAGATACCATACCACCAGAAGTACAAGTAGAAAACTTTCAAGGTTAAAAATCCTCATTTGACAGGTGTACAAAGATTCGTCAGTGTTACCAAAGACTTTGATAATGTTTTGCCTCTTGGAAGGAAGAACGGATCTAAATTTAAGGAAATGATCAGAAAGGAAGTAGAAAATAATAAAATGTAGAATGAGCATGATTCTAACTTAAAAGACTCGTTAATAAACAAAAGTGCTTGTCGGGAGACAACCCGTCCTTCATTTAACGAAATTTCCTTTTTGCACTAGTTGGTTTGCATGTTTCTTACTTTGTTTTGCAGAATCCAGAAGCTAGGAGGCAATTGTCAAGACCGGCTTGACTTATAATCATGTGGTAACCTTTCTAAATCTATAGCAGTTATGGCATAACGAATTTAGTTTACGCCGTAACCACTGTAGTTACGACGTAATCCATTTCATGGTTACGTCAAAACGACTTAAACCTTAAAAAATGCTACCACTTGATTACGACGTAACCATCGGAGTTACGCCGTAACCTCCTTTTGAAATCATAAAAATCTAAGTTTTAAACATGTCTAAACCTTGTATACTTAAATGGACTTTGTGGGTATGTTCTCTGGAAACCCTCATGAGACTAAACACGTCCACCTTGGGCCACCAAGTTGATTAAAAAGGCTATGTACCTGTATTGCCTAAATGCAACCTTCGAGATTCCTACAAAAATAGTTAGGTTTTGTATTACATGTACACTTCATAATTCATTGTAGAAAGATTTTTAGATTTGGTTTTGTTTTTGTGATCAAGGGTTAAAGAACTTGTGTAAGAACGAAGATAATCTAAAAAATTTCTGCCAAATATCAAATCTTGAAAGCAATGCTTAGGAAATTCTTGTCTTAATTCCACTACTCTTTCCCCTTTTATTTCATTTCCGAATGCACACTCGGACATTGTACAAATCAAGATGGGGGGAGAGAGTAGAATTAATCTTGACGTAGATTTCTTCGAATTTCTAGTTTTCTTTGAAAATTAGCAATTTTAAAATTTTTGACAAATTTTTCTTAAATAACTAGAATTAATCTTTGCCGACTACACATTACCCTTTATTATTACTTGGTGATATTTAAGCCTAATATTCTGTTTCCATCATATTACTAAAAAATCTACCAAAATATTGAGTGTGCCAGTAGTATTGTAGACTTTAGAACTTGGCATGTACATCATTCTGAGACCTACTTGATTAGCAGGAATAGATAGTTCAAGAAGGCAACAATTAGGAAAACACCCAAATAGCCTATATGTGTGTGTGTTTATCGACCTGTTACACTGACTTGTCGACCTCCCGTGATAAAACCTTTTGTTTCACTCATTATTAGAGCAAGATACCCCTAGATCACCCATGTTGAGCCAATCTATGTTTTCACCCTACTCTATATGTTTTGTTACACCATTTCACCTTAGCCTACCCTGTAGTCTTTATTTTCTTTGTGTTGAAATCTCTGGCTACTTAAGTCCGTGGTTCAGAGGGAATGAGAACGAAAATTATATGCATTCGTAGAAGACCAATCAGTTATAATCTATAAAGACCCCCATGTATCACTCCTTTTGACATTGTTTATCTCAAGTGGGGGATATGCGTATAATATCGGATGTTACAGGGGCAATAATTAAAGATATAAACTCCTGTAGCATTTGCATATTTATCATGAAGAAAAGAAGGTGAAACAAAAAGCCACCCATGTGCTAAAAAATGTAAAGATGGTGTAAAATAATAAAAAAAAATAAGCTAGTAGCCCATTATTGCACCAAATATCTCAGTAATTATGAAGAATGGAGCTAGTAGCCCATTAATACACCAAGTCATCCCAATACTCATGAAGAATGGAGCTAGTAGCCATTATTGAAGATCAAATTTTCAGACTTAGACTCTTGGACCTATGGATGGACAGTAGCTAGTTATGACAACCTTAGATTATTTTAGACTATTTGTTTTGTGTTTTTATATTAACAACCATTAAATGTGTATCCCATGTCTATCCTAACCTCTTTATCACCCTTTAAAACCATATTACCCTTGTTGTCTTTCAGAATTATTCAGACCCTAATTCTAACTAGTACAGATTTGTGTACTTTCCAAGCTTATGATAAAATACATGCTATGACTGTGCAATTGAGCGATCACCCGAAAATGAAACACTTAGACTAGTGGAGAGTTGAGTGACTTTTTATCCCCTTTTCGTGAGGTGTTCGGCTTTGATGTTTTCTAGCATAAGTGTTTTATAGATTTATTTCTTGAAATGATTCTCGAAAATCTTTTTATGAAATATTCTAACAGGTTCTACTTGAGGGCAAGCAGAAGTCAAGTGGGGAATATTTGATAACATTAAATATTTAATACTTTTTAGTGGCAAAATACCCCTTATATTACCTGTAAATGTTTCACTAAACTCCTAAAATGAGATATTTTCTATCATTTGTAGTTTTTAGGTGAAATACAGGAATATGACAAATACAAGAAAAAAGGGCTCAAAGTGTAATTATCTAAAGAATGTTACGGCGTAACACCAAAAATGGTAACACTTTAACAAATATTAAGCAAGTACGAAATCAGACAACTTAACGGCGACAACCATATTCTTAGTTTACGCCGTAACCATGCATTAGTAATGAAATCTTACCCAAGATAGAGTTTACGGCGCTAACACCCCTTAGGTTACGCCGTAACCATGCAGATCTACAAATAATGGAATGAAGATCACGTACGTATGAAAATTATTTGAAGGTTATGGCATAATACAATATTTGGTTACGCCGTAACAATTGCTTATTTATGGAATGTCGTGTAAGAAGGTTACGACATAACACTTTTATCAGTTACGTCGTGATAGGTCACAATGAAATCTGAATCAATCATATCAACCATGCAGCTTAGACCGAATGGAGAGCAAATGACTGGAAATTCAAAATATTATTTAGGAGGAAATGAAAGTGGTTACAAAGCAACACCCTCATAATGTAATAGAATGGCTATTAATAGGCAATGGGAGGGAGCTTCCCTTCCTTATGTTTCTATCTTGACAATACAGTCCCTAGACTTTAGGTTATTCTGCTATTTCTTACTTAAAGCATAATAAACCGTATTACAAGTCTAATTAAAACAAAACAAAATAAAGTCTATTAATAAAAAACCACATAATTGACACATTTAATAAACCCTAACTAATCTCCCCCTAAGGGTCAATTATTCTGGGGGTTCCCTCCTTGGTCCTAGTGGTCTTTCATTCACGTACATCTCCCATCTTCTCATTTGATCTCGATACTTCAACCGAACTTCAATCTCTCTTCAAATACTTAAGAACACTCATTGCATCATATGTAAGTTCTTTTGCACTATCCATAATTGACATCATTAATAATAACTTATTAGACCTTCAAGCGATCCCTCTTGTTGCATCACAAAACTTATGTATCTCTGAAGGTCTCATCACCCTTTTCCACTTACTGGCTATTATGTAATATTCCAAAGTACATATGCACATAGACAATTAGAAAACCACATCACATTCTTCATTCCTGGAAATAGTAATTGTATGCAGTGAATTGATTCTTCTTTGATAGCTTCGATTCCAATGAAACGTGCACTCTTTTCCCATATCACTGATCGTTCTGATAACACTGATAGAGACCATAGCAATCCTGTATTAGCATAATCAGGTACCTTGTTATTCATGATCAGCAGGTACATGTCTTCAATGTCATTCTTATTGAGGTTCTTGTAATCTGGCTCAATTATTGACACTATGCAATCATTAGCTCTTCTTTCATAATCTCTATGAATAAACTTATGTTCATGGACCCCATTCCGCATGTCTAGCTGACTTGAACGATCTTAGAGTTTGAATAGATTTTCTTCCTTCATCTTCCAAGACTTTCTCCTGTCTCCTTATGTAGAGAGATCTTTGCATAGGATTCTTCAGTTTTCAACACCCATCTTTTACATAAAGGATTAAACTTCTTTAATATAACCCTTAATTAACCCATCTGGAAGTCCGTTCTTCAATATCATCATCGTTGAAGACAATTGCTGGAAATTTATGAAGTGACAAAACAATCTTCTCAGGACCTGAATTCCCTTTCTTCAAGTACAAAAGATCTTGATTGATCAGAGATAGTGCTGGAGCTTCCAGGATCTCTTTGACAGCTTTGAACTAATGGTGTGATCTTTCGTGGATGAGGAGATACAAGAATTTCCTTTCTGCTTTCCCAAACAATGTCACTTTGCAAGAAATTCTTCATCTGATCAATGTGATACTGAGTTCATCTCATGAAATACATCTTTGTCTTAGCATCCCATAACGCCATCTTCATTCAACTACTCATCAATCGCAAAGATATCTACTTCACATGATGTCTTGTGAATACTTGCTTTAGATTGGAATCTCATCATCATCAAAGCATAAGAGTCAGTCCAAAAATTAAATTCCTCATCTCGTTCTTGATTACCTGAGTAGAAGGACCTGGTTCCTCTACATTAACTTGTCCAGACGATGACTCTCCAGATACATATGCTTCATACTTCGATGTCTTCTGCCTTTTTGCACTATTCTCCCCCTCAGGATGAGCATCATCATGAGGATCGTCCTGATCTCTTGTGCGAACGGCAGAAGATCTACAAGCAGTTTGTGGTACCTGAGTCTTCTCAAACTTCATCTGGAGAGCCAACCAGATTGCTATGTCTTGTTGTTGTAACAGAGGATCAGCCTTCATAGCAAGGTACAATTGATGTTGTTGTTCTGGAACAGAGGATGATTGAACTTGTGCCGGATGAACATGAAGAATATGACCCGACATATAACTGCGTACAGATGCATCAACTAAAGAAGGAATAGCATTGTCAATTGCATTTTGAATCTGTGATGATATATGTGCCTGCATACGCCCACGTTCTTGCAAGATAGCTTTAGAGATTAATCTTTCCGTCTCTTCTTTAGTCGTTTTCCTTTCCAGAATCAACCCTTCCGCAAGATACACAGGAACTTGATCTCGAACTTGCGCAGGAACTTCCTTCTTAACTTGCTCCGTTACTTTCTCTTTCACCAACGAGGGTAGCGTTTCCATCATGACATCATGAAGATTATCAGCAAGTTGATCACTTGATGTCCGTGGCATGAACCTTTTCTTGAGATGTGCAAATAAGTAACCATATCGTCCCTGTAATTCATGAAAGAAACTCTTGTATCTTTTGAATCGATTGGGTTTTGCCTTGATCAATGATAGAAGACGATTGGTTTTTGTTAACTTTGGTTCAGATGAACCTGATGATGGTGTAGGATGAGTAACCGTCAATTCCTGGAGTTTCTCGGTATCCGAAGATACGAGAGTAGAGAGATTCCTAGGTGATCTAGTTGGTGAGGGAATTGGTGAAATCCTAGTCTCCTCTACATTCTTCCCTTTCACCCTTCTCCTAAATTCAAACACTTCATCAGTTATTTCATCTTCTTCATCATCAACATTTACAGGTGGAACAATATTGGTAACATCTACCATTGGAGTATCTTTATCTGGTTCCACCTCCGTGTCCTTTGTAGTCTCTTCCTCCTTTTCTTGAACAATCTCCACCTCCGGACTTTCCTTATCACTCCTGGGCTCTAACCTAGTGCCAGGAATAAATGTGTCATCATGCCTAGGAGGTGAACTATCATTAACATTCTCAGGATCTTCAACAAGCTTCTCAATCTCCTCAGCTGCCAAGTGCTCGTATACCAGTGCCACATTTTCTCTTGCTTCTTGTTCTTCATGACTCTTATGCTCAGCAAGACTTACTTGAATCATGTCTTGTAAAATCATCTCATCAGCTTTTTCTGTTGATGGCACTGGAACAGGTGGTGTTAGTCGTGCAGATTGCCTTGACGGTAATCAAAAATGGATCACAGTTGATTGGTGAATGCCTTCCCATTTTCGATATTCTAAAAATAGAAAGAGAGAGCTAAACTCATACCCACTTTTGATTTTCTTTTTCTAGCACAAACACCTTTGCATATATCATAGTTCTTGCTTTTTCTAGCATATGCCATACGCTTTATTCAAATTATTCTTTTTATTTACCATTTTTGTGTGTTCTGGCATTTCTTTTTCGAACACACTTTTG
>BQNB010008572.1:54293-78357 GCA_026074375.1 Tanacetum coccineum | reverse complement strand
TAGGTATTTATCCGAATCCATAGATCGATTCAAGCTTTAATGTACAATATACGTTAAAGATCTTGGGTGACCTTGGCTCTGGTACCAATTGTGGAACTAGAAGGGGGGTTGAATAGTTTTACCATTTTAAAATTAAAACTTAGATTCTTTGCTTATGTAAACTCAAGAGATATACACAAGTGTGTATGATAGATATATTAGAAGTAAACAATTAACTACAAAATATAAATGCGTAAAGATAAGAAAGATCAAACCGATGACACAATAATTTATAGTGGTTCGGCTACGAAGCTCCTCTTCGCCCTACTCCAGTCCCCAAGTACCCAACTTGAGAGTTTTCTTCACTATGTCAACAAGCTCCCTTTAGGCGGAGAAAACCATAAACGTCGCTTACACTTTTTCCAATACTAAGCTAAATACAGAGTTCTACTTCAAGATAGAACCAATCTAACACACTACGTATTTTATGGCCTAAATACTAACCTATCATACACATATGATATACACAACACACAACACACAACATAAGAGATACAAGATGAATGATTATCGCAATCATGATGACACAACTAAACTAATAACACTTAAAGCTTCACGTCTTCGTCATTGTTCTTCACTAAAGAGTTGAATGAGTTGATCACTTGTAATGGATTATAAAACAAGTGTAATAATCAAAGAATATGAAAACGATAAAAGCTATAAAGAAAAATATTTGTGAAGAGTTGTTTAAAATGAAGTTATAAGATTGCTATTTATAGGCAACATATGAAATTCAAAATGTGTTCAACTAGCTGGACGCACGGATCCGCGGATCTCCTAAAGCCTGGATTCGTTCCTTGGTTTTGCTGGATCTGTGAGTTGCAGTTAGGATAGTTTTTGTCATTTTGTGATTAACCCTAAATCCTAACAAAATATTCTTATGTACTTAAAAATCTAGTATATTAGATACTTCTAGAAGTAAAATATTTCTTATCACTAATAAGGAAAGATTTGCTAGATCTTGGAAGATTTGGGAAGATTTGGAAATATTGTTTCCACTTATGGTTAATCCTATTGTGTCTTACATGATTAGTATAACTAGCTTATTATTAATCATGTGTTAACTTAAAACATTTGATTAGAAGATTTTTAAGTTTAGAAAATATTTTTCTTTGATCATTAACTAAGTTTAATAATGCCATATTCATACCTTAAGTGATTTGGCGTCGTGAAGTAAAATTTTGACTAAATAACCTGTTTACGTAAAATTTTACGTAGTATGACATTATATTTGTTATTTTCAAAACATGAAGATCATTAAATATAAATATCGTTTTTACGCAAATATTTGTATTAACAGTCTAAAGCTTCAAAGTCAAAAACTTCAAACGCTTTTAAGTCAAAACCTTCAAAGGTAATAGGGTAAACATCTAAAGCTTCAAAGGCCAAAAACTTCATGACGGGGCTTTTTAAGGTCAAAACCTTTGGATATAGGGGAGGTGATTGTGCTTCACATTAAGCGTCAAGGAGGCAAAAGCTTTCATATCTCAGAATCAAAGTGCGTCATTTCAAAGAATTAAAGACTAAAGGGGGAGAGGTGAGGTGCAGATAGTGTCATTAGCTTCAAAGGCAACAACATTAAAGGCAAAAACTTTAGCTTCAAAGGCTTCAAAGTCAAAACCTTCAGCTTCAAGTGCTTCAAAGTCAAAAGCTTCATCTTCAACTTCAAAACCTTTAACTTCTAGTGGGTACAGGAAAATTTCCATGACAGGGTGTGTACTCTTTCTTAGAGCTCATAATGTACCAGTTGAACAGTTCCCATTCCCAAGAAATGTGGGATCTTGTAGCAGAAAGAGGAAGCCCAATTAGTCTTTTCTATTTTTTTAGTTGTGGTTTGGTTTGAGAGCTCTTAGTTGTAGTTTGAAAAAGGATTTGATTTGTGTTTGCTTGTTTTTTCAGCTTATAGAAATGAAGTCAAGTGAAGTTACCAAAGTACAGTGGAAGGGTGTATTTTGAATGCTTTTTTGTTACAAACTATGTTGGTTAGAATATTTCTTAGAAGGAATGTATTTTTGCTTCATTAGCATCCTTCTCAAAAACTACGTATTTTGCTTCTTTAACATCTCTGTAATCATGAACAAGTTAGATGCTTTGGAGCAACTTTTGTAACATCCCCATTTGACTTTCATAAGTGAACTTGTTAAAATATTAGTTATGTCACAATTTTTGTTTGTTTGTATTATTATTTCAATAATAGCATTTAAAAAGTCAAACTGTATTGTTTTGGGTCAGTTACTCATAGTATGAGGAAGAAGTGGACTTTAGAAGCACTCCTAATTTAGTTGAGAAATAAAAATGTATTAATTGTTTTATAGTGACCTTTTAAACTAAGTATTATAGGGGTGTTTTGTTATGAATGTGCCATAACCAAACTGCATTGTTTGACTGCAATACAAGGGTAAAACTGTATTATTATGGGTCAGTTTGACCTTTTAAACCAAGTATTACAAGCGTGTTTCGTTATGATTATGCCATGACTAAACTGCCTTGTTTAACTGCAATACAAGGGTCAAAACTGTATTGTTTTGGGTCAGTTTAACCTTTTAAACCAAGTATTACAAGGGTGTTTGGTTATGATTGTTGCATAACCAAACTGTATTATTTTGACTCAAACTATTTTTAGTTAGCAATTAGGCCTAATACTCAAAATATTATGAACCTTAATACATTAAAAGGACATAAACTGATACGACATAATTACAATAAAAATCTAGATCCACTACTAGAAAATCAGGCATCAGCAATGAAAGATTGCATCGTTATTGTGTCACTAAATCCCTTCAACGACCGAATGGTGATGCATATATTCCGTCACAAAAAAGGGCCTCGCAAAATTTTAGCGACATGTTTAGCGACAAAAGTTTTGGAGTTTCAGCGACGAATAGTCGGTCTCTAACCCCTCGCTGGAGCCCTTTTAAAGTTACCTAAATTAAATTTGTTTTGACCATCAAGTGACAGCTTAGTGACAAACTTTTTGTCGCTGTTAGTAATAATGAAGCAGTCACTAATCCATTGCTAATAACCGACCAGCCACTTTGCTGTTATTCCATCACTACTATAGACGAAAATAGTTTTTGTTAATCCGCCGCTAAAAGTATTGTCTCAGAACCGCTACTTCGAATTTGTTATTCCATCACTACTATAGAATATGTCGCTAATCGGTCAATAAATGATACAATTTATTTTCCATTTGTTCAAGATGTCACACATCGACTACCGCAATGATAATAGTCATGAAATCCATATTTGAAAGAAATAACAAACATATCAAAATCAAATAATAAACATATTTGAAAGAAATCTAACTTCTAATCTTCGACACACACAGGAAAGTGTTGCTTCAATATCATCCACATTATGCTTCCAAAGAAAATCAATCATCAATTTCTTGTTAGAATTAACGTGTTCTTCAATTTTTATTCATCTTCCTCCTTGTCAGAATCTTCCTTTTTCTTTCTCTTCGACCTTTGTAGCTTTGACTGCTCGAATCATTCATAGTAATTAGTGAAGTTATATATACAACAGAAATTCTCAAAAACTCATCAAGGTTTTATGACATACGTTTTTTTTACCTCATCGCCGGAGTCATCTTCATCAGCAGGTACCTCAACATCAACTTACAGCCCAAAGGTAAATGGGGAAGTTAATGAATTTAGAATACTTTTTCACCAATTCCTGTGAAAATGTACACAAAACAACATCATTATTGTAACTATAACTATGGCAGCATGCATCCACACTACAAAGTGCATCTGATAATATAAATTAAACTTGCATTATGTAAAATTGATGATTTTTATAGTACTGAAAGATAAACAAAATTTTAAATGTAAGAGGATTGAAATACTTCTACAACATGCATACTAATTACCTTCAATTTTGACTCCTCTAGGTATTCCCCGTCTTCCTCTCTGAGGTGCAATCTAATTCTAGTTCCACGACCAAGTGGCTCATTGAATGTATCTCAGAGATAGCAAAAGCACCATCAGCCTTCGACTCCCACACATACCTAACAAGTTATCAGTAAGTTAATTAGTAATTTTAAAAGGACACATGCATAAATAATGAACTGTAATGGCACAATAGAAGAAACCATATTGTTTGTCATCGGTGTGTTTGCTGATAACTTTCACATAGTCGGAAATAGGATATACCAAGTTAAACCCAACATCAAACTGACCAATAAGGTCACCACATGCTGCATCTTCTCCACAAAAGCTATATACAATAACAAAAACATTGAGTATTAGACAATTAAATAGCCAAAAAGTAATGATCATTTACTAACTTTTAGCTGATCGGGCACAATACCTGAAGTTCCAGACTTGGCAATTGTTCCCCTGTTCTTACTCAAATCCTCCTTTTTCATACCCACACCTCTATCGCGGATGGTGATAAGTGTTAAATTGTATATATAAAATACCCGGGATTTTGCCAATAAAAGCCAAGAAAACATGCCAAAAGAAGGAAATATGTGTGCTTTTGTGTCATAATGTGCAGGAAAGGATATCAAAGTCAAAAAGATCAAAAACAAGCCAAAACCGACAAGAAACAGAAGAGACAAGTACAAGAGAGAAATTTAAGAAAAGTTATCAAAGCCGGATCAGCCTGACAACAAGAAAAGAAAGTCAATGAAGACCCAATTGAAGTCAAAGGATTAATAATGACAAGTTTTCAAAAGTTCAAGGATTCTTTTGGATATTTTGAAGTCAAAGGACCAAAGATGTCAAAGCTAGTAAGTTGGTTTATAAAGGGAAAAATGAGATAGCAAGTATAAGGGCTAGTAGTGTCAATTCCGAAACTTATTTTACACTACATTTGGAAATAAGAAACGCAAGGGCTAATTGTGCAATTTCCACAAAGTTTCAAACATACACGCGGCTAAACTTCTCCCTAACCACTTTCTAACCAACTTTCCCGCCAAATCCCGAAACTAACCCAACTTCACAAAAATTCCTTCTCCCGTTTTCACCTCACCCTACCTCGTATTTTCCCCACCTCCACGTCACTTTGCACACGTGTCATCCTCTAATTGGTTCGAACACATCACCATTCAAGATCAACGGCTTAAATTCAAAAGAGAAAGGATCAAGGGCTTGGATTAACTGAGATTCTCATCTTCTTTTCATATCTCTCTATAAATAGTAGCTCAAATATTCAGAGTTGGAGTTAGTTAGTTAGTAGTTAGAGAGTTCAACTTTTTCTTTGTAATTTCCTCTTACGTGTACTGTTCATTTTTCAATTAAGCTTTTAAAGTTTTTCAAGTCAATTGTACTCTTTGATTCATATCTTGTACTTTCCTTGTTAAAAGCAATAAAAATTGTACTGAGTTTGTTTACAAGTTTTCATGTAATAAGCCGTTTTTAATCAATAAGCTTGTAATAAGCTCATTGTAGCTTATTGAGTTTTCTCTAATTCTCAAGTTGTTCACAAGTTGTTATAAGCTTTTTAAATACTGTTTTAGTCTATTAAGTGTTCAATTTTGTTCATTAGAATTCATATTGATCAAGTTTGGAAGCTTATGGAGTAATAAGCTCAAATCAGCTTATTGAGCTTAAGTCTTTGGTTTAGAGGCTAAGGTAGCCATTAGGTTTATGACTTAAAGCCACTCATTCAGAGAGAGTGGCTAGTTCAGA
The DNA here is from genome assembly GCA_026074375.1 of Tanacetum coccineum. Lineage (NCBI taxonomy): Eukaryota > Viridiplantae > Streptophyta > Magnoliopsida > Asterales > Asteraceae > Tanacetum > Tanacetum coccineum. The sequence goes on along the minus strand of BQNB010008572.1, from coordinate 72,682 downwards.
GACTACAAGTTCACAGGTCTCACCTTCTACATTTTATTGAAGCATTTCATAGCTTAATCAAGTAGCTTATTACTTTGACTAATTGTGCTTAATCCTGTTCAATATAGTTTAGTTAGTTTAGATATTAAAATGTCTTTAAGTAATTGTAGTTAGAATTCATTTAGTTCTCATTGCTTTTAATTCTGTCATTATAAGTAGTATAAGTTAGCTGATAAACTAGCTTATTCCTATTAATAAGCTGTAGGTTTTAGTGTTACAATAGCTTAATTAGGTGAGTGAAAGTCTGAGTAGATATAAGGATTTAGAAGTTTTAGCTTTAAAATAGATTTTAAATAAAAATTAGTTTAGACAATTAGACTTAAATAGTGTTTGGATTAAGTAGATTTTGACTCTAAAAGTTAACAATATTCTGTCAAAGCTCTTTACACAGTTGAGTTTATCAAAGTAATCAAGTTTTAAATAGGTTTTAAAGATTAGTTTGTAGATTTTCCAAATTTAGAGCTTAAAAAGTCCTTGCCAGCACCAGGGCAGTTTAATGCTCAAGTAGTTTTAAGATTTTAGTGATTCTTACCATTTTAGAGCTCACATTTGATTAATGTAGGTTTAGATACATATAAGTAGTTTGTTTAAAGAGGTTTTACTTTAAAATTTAGCTTGCACCTAGGTGAATGCCAAGTATATCAGCAACAACAGTTAATACTGTTGTTGTTCATCACTTTTCTAGCCACTCTTTAGCTCTTAAAATTAGGAGTTAGAGTTTAGAATTAAGTATTTAATTAAGTACTCCATTAGCTTTACAAAATTAATCTCTTAATTTTCATTTTAAGCTTTTAGTCTAGCTTATTTGAACTTGCAAAAGTAGTATAGCAGTACCTTAGATTCCTAGCTTATTCTCTTTTGATTTCTAGTTTCTAGCTGTTATTTCAAGATTCCTTATATCTAGGTTTACTCAATATTAATAGGAGAGCTTATGTGCAAAATTTTAGCTTCTAGGATTTAGTAATAAGCTAGATAGCTTATTAGGTTTAGCTTAATTTCAGTTTTAAGCTGAATCTTAGTCTTTTCAATAACAAATTTCTTGTTAATCTTGTTAACCCTCAGCTTATTTCTTTTTAGAAATCCCTAGTATACATCTTAAGTTTCATATAGCTTCTTTTGGTTTTCATTTTCATTAAGAAATAAGCAAGAAATAAGCCAAAAACTAGAAAAGATAGCAAATCCTTAGTTTCTGTGACACAGTTTGAAATGCTTATTTTCTAGCTTATTAAGTTGATAAAAGTTCAAAGTGTCTTTGTTAAAGTTGTAGAGTATAAGCCCAAGTACAACTTTGTAGTTTTAAGTTTTTGCTCATTTTCACTTTTTAGATAAGCTCAAAATAAGCCAAGTCGTAGGGTCTGTTTTGTATTTTCTAGATAGTTTAGGGTTGCCCGTTTTCATTAGAGTGTAAATTTCAATCAGTTATCCCGCCTACCCTTCTCTTTCATACTTTCCACCCTAGTCTTTTTAGGAATAATAAAATAGTTTTAATATTTATAATTTTAGTTTAATAAAATTAGGGTTAGGTTTTAATTGACAAAATTAAAGTTCAATTGGTTTATAAAATTTGGGCATTTTTTGGTTTAATAATATTTGGGCATTTTTATTCATAAGTTTCTGCACATTTTAGGTAGTTAAAACCATTTTTCTTTATTTTTCCATTAAATTGTTTTCTAGGAATTAAATTGGATTTAGTAATTTCTTTTTTCTTTTTAAAAATTATTGAAATTAGAAAACTAGTTGTAAATTCTATTCTTATTCCTAAAATGTTCCTTTTTCATTTGTAGAATTTTGAAAAATAAAATTAGAATTTTTAGTGTTAATTTTTAGAAAAGTTTATTTTTAGTTTATTTCATTTTTCTTTAGATATTCATAAAAATTCAAAAATAGTTAAATATTCTAATTCTTTTTCCTAATAAGTTGAGCTCTCCATGCTTCAACCTCCTACTTTCCTTTAGACCCTGTAAAACAGCGCAAATGTGAGTACCACACCCTGTATCCAGGACCCACGAATCCGAAGTTGTAGTATTGTGGAGTTCGATCATATACATACCTGAGTGAACACCCTTTTCGACCTTTCCGTCTTTAAGGTCCTTCAGGTACTTTGGGCAGCTACGCTTCCAATGCCCCTTTGTGTTGCAGTAGAAGCACACTGCTTCCTTTGGATCACTTGTAGGTGCAATCTCAGATTCAACCTTTCTCTTAGACCCACGATCAGACTTTCCTTGTGTGGCCTTTCCTTTCCAGTTGGAATGAGAAGTCTTTCTTTTCTTTGCATTGTGACCAACAGTCAACACAGGAGCTGCTGAAGTAGAGGGCACATCACTTTTCTTGATCCCTTGCTCAGCGGTTTGCAATAAGCTATGGAGTTCCATTATTGAGGTCTCTTTCCTGTTCATTTGATACGAGAGCACAAACTGATTGTAATCAGCTGGCAGACCGGATAGGATTATGTTGATAGAAAGCTCAGTATCGAACACCATGTTCAGAGATTCCAACCTGTCAAAGTACCCTTTCATCTCTAAGACGAAAGCACAAATAGAGGCTCCAGGTTTTGGTTTGCAAGCCATGAGAGATTTCACAACATCAAGGCGTTCCTTGCTTGCCTTTGCCTGAAACATTTCTTTGAGCTGTTGGTTCATCTCATAAGCCCAAGTGTTCTCAAAAGTCTTTTGCAGTTCAGGGCTCATGGAAGATGCCATGATGCAAGACACTTTGTTTGCATCATCATAGTGCTTTTGGTGAGCTTCAATCTCTTCCTGGGTGGAATCATCATTGATTGTGGGAATTTGCTCATCGAGAACATACTCTTTGTTCTCGTACCTTAGGGTGAACCTAAGGTTTCGCATCCAGTCCATATAATTTGGACCGGTGAGTCTTTCCCTCCCAAGAACTGAGAGTAGTGTGAAGTTGGAGTTGGTTGAGGGATTAGGAGCGGGAGGATTGACACCATTTTCAGAAGACATCTATAAGATAAAATAGTTTTAGTTAGCATGAATATTCCTTAATTAATTACCCAATTTTAAATTAAGGCTAGGATCCATATTTTAGATTCGTTTATGAAGAGGGTTGCCGTAATCATATCACGAATTTATTTTAGGTAGACAATGTCTTTGTCAATTTCATTCTCTATGAAATTCCTAGTTCTTTTGAGATTCATTGATTTTGATCAATGGCATGTTAATCTCGGATATGCTCATCTACTATTCATGACTGGGATGCCGAGGATCATGAATAAGATGGTGAATTTAACCATGCAAAACTCCGCGTGGTGCCCGGCTCGGGTCAGCCCGAGAATCGCGAGCGCCACATCACCTTTCACTTATGTTCTCTTATTAATGTGTCGGTAAACCACACGCGCTCCATTAACAGCCCATATGAAAGATGTGCGATTTTCATGGGGGGGGTTAGCATATTTGTCAAAATTTTCTATATCTAAAACGGGAATTTTGTTTTAGTACTTTTATATTAATACTTTTAATATAGACATCATCCTATCAAAAGTTCTCGGTAGCTCCATCGAACGCACAAAGAAGCGGAGAAGCGGGTCAGCGCGAAGCATATTAAAAACCCGACTTCTTTAGGGAAGCAAAACGACCCGCCTTAAACTTCTCTTATAGTTTGTTCACTATGGGTGAGCCGATTTATCAATTGACTAACGATGTATTTAGATCTAATGATACATATATAATATAGCAATTATAATATGTATAAGGTTTCTTTTAAACATTTTAAAATTTCAGGGATATATTTTAAACAGTTCAAAATATAAGGTTCTAAAATGTAAATTCATATTAACATTCTATGATCACAAGTCAATAACATAATATTCAATTATTTATACTTATCACATGTTAATAATCTACTATTTAAGTGCTAATAGAATTAGGCTAATGCTCATGATACCACTGATGGGTTTTTTATTCCCTAACTAGATTAACACGCAACGGAAATAACAATTAATCTAGGGCAATAAGGGAACTAAATTCTAAAGGATCTAAACCTAATTAACTAAAAGCAACTTAAATAAATAAATAAATAAATACTAACCTTTGAGAAAATTGGATTTCTCACACGAGGACCACCTTGGTCGAACTTGAAGGCAAGTACCCAAACGATTGTACATCTAATAGCTCACACCCACGAACCAAAAAGAAAAGAATTCGAATTCGAACTCTTAGGGTCTCGTTACACGAAAGACTTTTACAAGGAGTATGAATAAGAAAGAAGGATTAAGCAATGAAGACCTTGGTATACCCCTCTATTTATATCCAAAAGGAGGGGTTTGGGTTTTGATGACATCAAATAACGTCTATTTTACAGCATTATTTATCCTGTATTAACCCATTTTGTACTTGTTATTGCAAGAATTGTTAACTTAATCGTTTATATTTGAGAATTGCAAGTGAGTAATTATAGAGTAATTGGTGAAAAGTAGCAATAGGCTGCGCCATTGTGGGCTTAAATGAAGTTTATTTGAAGTATTACGTTTGAAGTTCATTGCGCCGCATATCATCAAGGAAGGATACGGGTATCCGTGCTGCACTCACCAAAGACCACAAAAAGGATGAGATCAATACGCCGTTTTCCGTATCCAGAGAGACTTCAATAAGCGTATTCATATATGGATTCTATTTTAATAATTATGGAAGATATCAATAATCGTGGTTTCTACTCAAGAATTCCAAATTCGCCGTTTCCAATATAGATCGTGTATCCATAGAAGACTTCAGAATTATAAATAAAAAATCAAAAGGATGAGTTATAAGTGTGCTAAATCATATTCTCGATACCTAAACCACAAAAAGTCGATTTTCAGAGAGAAAAAGGCAGCAAGATGGTCGAGCAAGTATCAATTCCATCGGGAGAGTCGTGTTTTCCATTATACTCTAGTAAATCGTTCACATTTTTAGTATAATTAATTAACTGGTAAGTTTACTTGGCTAAATTAGTACTATTGTATTTTATTATGACGTTTGAAGCTAATACCTCTGGGTATTAGCCTTATTACGTAAGATCTGAATGTTTGTATTTGTCTATATCGATTTCTTGATTATGTTGAGTGTTGTTGGTGTTTATCAATTTATACTGTTTACGCGCTTTTGTATGAGCCTTCCATTCAACTTGATTCTAGCCAAAGTGGGGACCAAGCGTATTTAGGGTCGGGATAGCTTCTGGGATAGCTCTCCATATAGTAATTTATACATCTAGAATAATAGTTACACAAGTATTGTCCTTCTAAGTCTGTGTCTAGGATACGCTTCGGGCTTAACTAGTTAATTGGATATTGCCGATGGTTTATTGATCGTGTTGACTAGCAGGTGACCTAGATAATTCAACAAATAACGTTCTGATTCCATTGGATAGTTAGACAAGTGGACTACTAGTGTATAGATTGCCATTAAGCGGTAAGTGGGTAAAGTCTCTATGAGCTAGGGTTTAACAAGATCACCATTGCTTTAATCCCTAAGATAGATTATAATCAGCAAATAAGGATGCTTTATGCGGATGCTTTAATTGTGACAGAATTAATGTGTCTAGGTCTTAGGATGATGTAACGCCTAAGTCTTAAGAATGATATGCCACCTCGAGAGAAGAAATCATTGCACTTAATAAACAAACCAACGTTCTAATCGGATTAATAATGGTTAATACAGTTTTCTTATATAAGGTTCGACCGCTCTTTTATCTTTTGTCTATTAGCTTGCGTGGGTAACAGTGTCTTGAATTGATTGTAGTCACCAACCAAACCGTGCCAGTCTCTCAGGCTGAAAACCCCCTTTTCCCGTTAGAATTAGGATTTAGACTGACATAGGTTTAACATAGGATTAGAATAGAATTAACATAGATTAGATAACCAAGATATTAATTAAATTGATAGATTTAACCTCGCTCTCAGTGATCGACACCCTACTTACCACGAAACTACTACCGATCGGGTACACTGCCCGTTAAAGTGTTGTTTTTGGTTGAGTCGGCAAAATATAAATTTAAAACTTGAAACAATAAAATATACACCACACAACGACACATCAAGTTTTTGGCGCCGTTACCGGGGAGTGAAAATTAATCTTGATTTTTATTTTGATATTTTGGTTTTTAACATTAGATTAGATCTAACCCTTAGGATTAGTATAATTTAGATTAGTGTATATTCTTGTATATTCTGTATATTTTATATATTTGTCTTTAATTGTTTGCTTGTATATATTTGTGTGTTTAATTGTTTGCGTATTTAATTGTTTTTCTTGAATAAACTGTTCTGGTCGACAGTTGAATACGGCGTATCCACTTCCATTGGATAATGCGTATCTAGTTCTCTGTCCAATACAGCGTATTCATCCCAACAGATTAATACGGCGTATCCATTCTGTTAGATACGGCGTATTGATCATCTGATACAATTCTTGGAACTTTTAAGCCATAAATTTTTTATACCTTTCTCCCACTAGTTCTACCGACAATTTTTTGGGTATTTTTTCAGTAAGAATGACAAAGGTTATCAAAGGAGAGTTCGAGAAAATTAAGGATATTAAGGTTTAGCATGAATAGTCCTTAATTAATTACACAATTTTAAATTAAGGCTAGGATCCATATTTTAAATTCTGTTTTGAAGAGGGTTGCCGTAATCTGTCATATTTATTTTAGGTAGACATGTCTTTGTCAATTTCATCCTCTTCTTGAAATTCCTAGTTTTTTTGAGATTCATTGATTATGAGCAATGGCATTGTTAATCTGGATATGCTCATCTACTATTCATGACTGTGATGCCGAGGATCATGAATAAGATGGTGAATTTAACCATGCAAAACTTCGCGTGGTGTCCGGATCGAGTCAGCCCGAGAATCGCGAGCGCCACATCACCTTTCACTTATGTTCTCTTATTAATGTGCCGGTAAACCACACGCGCTCCATTAACAGCCCATATGAAAGATGTGCGATTTTCATGGGTTAGCATACTAGTCACATTTTCTATATCTCTAATCGGAATTTGTTTTGTACTTTATATAATACTTTTACTATAGACTCATCTATCTAAAGTTCTCAGTAGCTCCCATCGAACGCACAAAAAAAACCGAGAAGCGGGTCAGCGCGAAGCATATTAAAAACCTGACTTCTTTAAGGAGGCATAACGACCCGCCTTTAACTTCTCTTATAGTTTGTTCACTACGGGTGAGCCGATTTAGCAATTGACTAACGATGTAGTCTAGATCTTTTTGATACATATATAACTATAGCTATTAGTAATATGTATAGGTTTCTTTTAAACATTTAGATTTTCAGGATATATTTTTAAACAGTTCATACATATATAAGGTTCGAAAATGTAAATTCTTTTAAACATTCTATGTCACAAGTTAATAAATAATATTCAATTATTTATACTTATAACATGTTAATTAATCTATATTTAAGTGCTAATAGAATTGCTAATGCTCATGATACACTGTGGGTTTTTATTCCCTAACTAGATTAAAACGCAACGGAATAACAATTAATTAGGGCAATAAGGGGTAACTAAAAATTTTAAAGGATCATAAACCTAATTAACTAAAAATGCAACTTAAATAAATATATAAATAAATACTATCCTTTGAGAAAATTAGGATTTCTCTCTCGAGGACCACCTTGGGTCGAACTTGAAGGCAAGTACCCAAACGATTGTACATCTAATAGCTCACACCACGAACCAAAAGAAAGGAATTCGAATTTTTTGAAACTCTTGGGTCTCGTTACACGAAAGACTTTTACAAGGAGTTGAATAAGAAAGATGGATTAAGCAATGAAGACCTTGGTATACCCCTCTATTTATATCCAAAAGGAGGGGTTTGGGTTTTGATGACATCAAAATAACGTTATTGTTAAGCATTATTTATTCATGTATATTAACCCGTTTTTGTATAGTTATTGCAAAGAATTGTTACTTAATCGTTTATATTTGAGAATTGCAGTAATTATAGAGTAATTGGTGAAATTAGCTAAGGCGGCATTGTGGAGCTTAAATAAGATATTTTGAAGTTACCGTTCTGAAGATCATGCGCCGGGGGGGGGGGGGGGGCCATCCATCATGGAAGTTACGGGTATCGGGCCTGCATCACCAAAAGACCACAAAAGGAATGAAGATCAATACGCCGTATCCAGAGGACTCAATACGCCGTATTCAAGATATGGAATCAATATAATATTCTGGAAGATATCAAACGTGGTTCCTACTCCAAGAAATCCCTAATACGCCGTATCCAATACATCGTACGCTGTATCCAACCGACTTCCAGGACATTATAATATAAAACTCAAAATATGAGTTATAGTGTGCTAAATATATTCTCGGATACATAAACACATAAAGTCGATTTTAGAAGAGAAAAAGGGCAGAAGAGGTCGTGGCAGTATTTCAATTCCTAGGGAGGACGTTCGGGTAATTCTCATTATACTTTAGTAATCGTTCAATTTTTAGTATCATTCATTAACTCAGTTAGTTTACCTTGGCTAAATTATTACTCTTGTATTTATTATGACGTTTGAAGGCTAATACCTTCGGGTATTAGCCATTATTATGAAGATCTGAATGTTTGGTATTTGTTTAATATCGATTCTGATTTATCGTTGAGTGCTTGTTGGTGTTTTTCAATTTATACTTGTTTACGCGCTTTTGTTTCAACCTATTCATTCAACTGGATCTAGCAAAGTGGACCAAGCGGATCTAGGGTCGGGATAGCTCTCCATATAGTGATTTATACATCTAGAATAATAGTTACACAAGTATTGTCCTTCTAAGTCTGTGTCTAGGATACGCTTTAGGCTTAACTAGTTAATTGGATATTGTGATGGTTTATGGATGTGTTGTCTGCAGGTACATAGTAATTCAACAAATAACGTTCTGATTCCATTGGATAGTTAGACAAGTAGACTACTAGTGTATAGATTGCCATTAAGCGGTAAGTGGGTAAAGTCTCTATGAGCTAGGGTTTAACAAGATCACCATTGCTTTAATCCCTAAGATAGATTATAATCAGCAAATAAGGATGCTTTATGCGGATGACTATAATTGTGGACATAAGTATGTGTCTGAGTTTAGGGATGATGTAAAGCCTAAGTCATAGAATTTTGTATGCCACCTCGAGAGAAGAATCTTGTCACTTAATTAAAAAAACAAAGTTCTCAATCATATTAATATGGTTTAATACAGTTTTCTATATAAGGTTCGACACGCTCTTTTATCTTGTGTCTAATTAGCTTGTGTGGGGTAACAAATGTCTTGAATTGATTGTAGGCACCAACCAAACCGTGCAGTCTCTCAGGCTGAAAACGCCATTTCCATTAGAAATAGGATGTTGATTGACATAGGTTTACAACATAGGTTGGAATAGAATTACATTAGATTAGATAACTAAGATATTAATTAAATTGATAGATTTAACTCGCTTTTAGTGAACGACACCCTACGTACCACGAACCTACTACACGATCGGGTTACATGCCCGTCTAAAGTGGTATTTTTGTTGAGTCGGCAATATATATTTAAAACTTGAAACAATAAAATATACCACACAACGACACATCAAGTTTTTGGCTCCGTTGCCGGGGAGTGAAAATTAATTTTGATTTTGATTTTGATATTTTGGTTTTTAACATTAGATTATATCTAACCTTTAGGATTAGCATAATTTAGATTAGTGTATATTCTTGTATATTGTGTATATTTGTCTTTAATTGTTTGCTTGTATATATTTGTGTGTTTAATTGTTTGCGTATTTAATTGTTTTTCTTGAATTTATACTGTTTGGTAGGCAGTTGTACGCGTATCCACTTCATTGGATATGGCGTCCCAGTTCTCTGTCCAATACAACGTATTCTTCCCAAATATTTAATACGGGTACCCATTCTCGTTGGTTTCGGCGTATTGATCATTGATACAATTCTTGGAACTTTTAAGCCAAAATTTTTTTATACCTTTCTCTCGCTTGTTCTACTGACAATTTTTTGGGTATTTTTTTAGTAAGAATGACAAAGGTTATCAAAGGAGAGTTTGAGAAAATTAAGGATATTAAGGTCGAAGATGATTCACTCGCTTGCGATTCACCACTTGAAGTTTTCAACTGTGAAGTCAGTCGATTAAGCAAAATGGATGACGATTTATTCACATATGAAGTTGAAATTGCTAACATCCCATGTGACTTAAGAGTAGATGATGATTCGGAGCATGAAGCTGATGATATGGGATTTGATCCGTCTGATGTTGCATTTACTGAATGGTTGGGATCAAAGTTTTTTAACTACAAGACAATGGATCATTATACTATGAAAGCATTATGGATTTATTGGATCAGAGGAGATGATGAAGTTGAGCTCACAAATGAAGAATCTTCTGATGATAAGGATGATGTTGTTGAAGTCTTTACGATCGACACTAATTTATTTAACTTTAAAACACCTATGTGCGAGGCATTCAAAGAATTTAACTATCTCTTGCAAATCAATCCAGACTTACTTACTAAGGATATTGAGGGATTCAATACCTATGAAGATTATAAGGATGATTAGATCTACGAATGGAACAAGGATGTACCATGGGTCGATGAGAAGCCATGGACTAACGCTGGAGTTTGGACCAAACCCATACCAGTTAAACATACTTGCAAGCCTTTCAACTATAAAAGTGGATGTTCGGAATGGCCAACATATAGTTGGAAGGATGATGGATACTGTAATGGAGGAAACTTACCCGGAACTTACATTATTGGAAACCAACTCCATTATCAGGATTACGATTGGTACGAGGCTTTGGAAGATAGTGAACTTAAAGATGAGGCTTTAAGAAACAAAGCTATCATGGAAGAATTTATCAAAGAATATGATGATGAGTCACGTTACGAACAAATGAGACAATGGAACATATATACAAACTATGATGATGCTTATGAGATAAATCATGATGATAATGAGAGAGAAGGATTATGTGAAGTTCATGAGCTACCAATGTGAAATATAAGGATATACATGATGATCAAATATTTGTTCAATAATGATGAAAAGTATGTTGTTGTAAAGAAGACGAATACGATGATCTTACAATCACAAGAGAAGAGGCGTGTCAAGCTTACCAAGAAATCTTTCGGATAATGGATGAATGATAGTTGGTAACTAGAGCAGAGTGAAGAGAAGCTAAAGACAAATCTAACTTAAAGACTTTGCTGTAAACAAAAGTGCTTCCCGGAAGACAACCCAGATTGTTATTTAATTTTATTAACTCTGTCTTCCTAGACATCAATACGGCGTATCCGCTCCATACCATACGGCGTATTGATTGTCTGGATGTTATCAGTATTTATTTTTTATTGAACTTTAAAAACATTATTGTCGGTTCTGGTAATACGGCGTATTCATTAACTTGATACGGCGTATCCACCAGACTGACTCGTATTTGGTTTGTTTAGTTTAGTTTAAATTAACTGTAGATGCCAAGATAGGAATGCACACTTTTTTTTCCTATATTTTATATAGGACCTTGGAAGCAAAGAATATCGACAAATATCGGTGGAGAATTTACAAATCTAGAGATCTTGAAGTGTTGGAGTCTTGAAACTTCAAGGCGGCTGTTCAACACACAATCTTGCTCAATAAACGCAAATTGGAGAATCTACCGAGCAAATATCAGGGGAGTTTCTCATTATAACTCTTTTTAATTCCCGTATTTTTAATATTTTATCTATACAACGAGGACGTTGTATAATTTAAGTGGGGGGATGGAATTAGAATGTTTACTTGTCCTAATTTTTCACACTAAAATGCTTAAATTATGCTTAAATTTAAAAAAAATTCAAGCATACTTTTGTGAAATTACTTGATACATAACCACACACAATAACCCTTGATAGATAATGTGAGAATTTAGCCTATCCGTTTCTAAATGTTTACCCAAATTCCACAAAATATGAGTGTGCCGGTGATGTAGTAGACTTTAGAACTTGGCTTGGTATATCACTCGAGACCGCAATAATGAGTATTATGTATTTAATTGGAGTAACTTGTTTACATTGGTAAATTTTTAGGATTACACCCAAAAAAGCCTATCCATGTTGTTTATTAACTAACTACACCGGTTAGTTAACCTCCAGTTTAAACCCTTTTCCACTCTCATCTTTAGAGTGAAGATCCACTAGAACACCCCGTAGAGCCAATCATTTAGGAACTACACCAATTATTTGTTTCGTTACACCCTTACACCTTAAACTACCATGTTAGATTAAGTTTAATTTACAATTGCTAGTTGCTTAAAGTGTAAAGTTTATATTTCCTGAGTCTTGTGTCATTTTCTATCTTTGGTGCGGTTGGAAATTTGCACATTGCAAATGGAAATGTATATTATAGTCAAAACTCATGTGATTTTACTACCATCACAATTAATGGTGAATCCAAAGAACGAAGGAACTATCGAAGGATTTATCCGGAATTATTATGATCGTGAAGATGGTGAAACTATTCTGAGTTTCGTATATAGTTAGATTGAAAAAAAATTCGAAAAAATTAGAAAAATCGCAACAAAAAAGAAGGAAAATTTGAAGATAATCGTTTCGCAAAGCAAGAACCGAAGGAATTACACAAAAGCTCGATTATTAGTTGATACAAATCAACGATGTAGAGTATTGTATAAAGTGGAAGATATCACCACTTTCCTTGTAGAGTAAGTAAAGTTTAGGATGATTGGGAAGTTGACCGTTACAGGAACGCCAACTTAGGTTGTTGTTTTTGATCTATGATCAAGACGTTGTAAATAGTCGTGTCTTTATCATGGTAACGGTCGAGAAAAAGTGTCTAGCAACTTGTATCTTAGTCTTAATCTATTTGTATCTTGATTTTTATTTAACAACAATTTACTTCCCTCTCACCTAATGATTAGCCGTTGGTTTTACGCGAATGGGGATTTGTACGAGCATGCATGTCTATTCCGTTGTTATGACCATGTATGCATGTCTCAATTGCCTCGTTGGTTTATGACTTTTGGTGAAAGCTAGAAGGTTCCTACCCTATATCATTCTTTATCCTAACCGTTGGTTAAATTCAAATGGGGATGTGATCAAACACACATGTCTATTCCATCGTTACGGCCATGTATGTTTGCTTCTGCTGCCTTGTTGGAGTGGTACTTCTGGTGAAAGATTGTAAAATGATCAACCGTAAGCCTATCCATACAAAAAACCCATATTTACCTTTATAAACTTGTTAGTCCTTGGCTTTAGTGGTGGGGATGTGTATCCTTGCCAAGCTTATGATAGAATACTCGTCATGACCGAGCAATTGAGCGGATTAGTTACATATTACCACATAGATTAGTTGAGTGATTTGAGTGTTTTCATCTTCCTATTTCGTGAGGTATTTAGTTGTGTACTTGTAATAGATCAAATAAATGCTTTAAACAGAAAATATCCTTAAGGATACATTTTTATAAACTTCTAAAGGCTACTTGAGAACAAGTAGGATTCAAGTGGGGGGATACTTGATGACATCAAATAGCATCTATTTTATAGCATCATTTATCCCATGTTATTAACCCATTTTGTATGTTATTACAAAGAATTGTTACTTAATCTTTTATATTTGAGAATTGCAGTAATTATGGAGGACTTGGTGAATATTAGCAAAAGGCGCAAATTCTGGAGCTTAAACGAAGATATTTTAAAGATTAATGACTTTGACAACCAATACGTCGTATCCATTAAGGAATATACGGCGTATCCTTGCCTGCACTCACCAAAGTCCACAAAGGAAACAAGCTCAATACGCCGTATCCAAAGAAACTCAATACGCATTATTCAAGATACAGTATGTGGATATTCTGGAAGATATCAAACGTGGTCCCTACTCCAAGAAACCCCCAAGACGCCGTATCCAATCCCTTGGATACGCCGTATCGAACCGACTTCCAGACCCTATAAATACAAAACTCAAAAACGAGTTTTAAGTGTGCTAAATCATATTCTCGATACCTAAACTACAAAAGTCGATTTTTAGAGGACAAAAAGAGCAGAAGAGGTCAAGCAACGTTATCAATTCCATAGGAATCATGTATTTCCATATACTTTTTGTAATCATTCTGTTTTTGGTATTCATTGTTAAACTCGGTTAGTTTACCTTGGCTAAATATTGCTCTTGTATTTATTATGACACATTGTAAGTGCGAAATATCTTTGGGTATTAGCCATTATTATGAAGATCTGAATGTTTGGTTTTGTTTATATCTCGATTTCTTGATTTATCGTTGAATGCTTGTTTATGTTTATCAGTTTATACTTGTTTACGTGCTTTTGTATGCGACCTATCATTCAACTGGATCTAGTGATACGGACCAAGTAATCTAGAGTCTGGGATAGCTCTCCATATAGTGATTTATACATCTAGAATCATAGGATCACAAATATTGTCTTGCTAAATCTGTGTCTATGATACGCTTTGGGCTTAACTAGTTAATTGAATATTGCCAATGGTTTATTGAATGTGTTGACTAGAAGGTGAATCTAGATAATTCAACAAATAACGTACTGATTCCATTAGATATTGGACAAGTGGACTACTAGAGTATAAATTGCCATTAAGCGGTAAGTGGGTAAAGTCTCTATGAGCTAGGGTTTAACAAGATCACCATTGCTTTAATCCCTAAGATAGATTATAATCAACAAATAAGGATGCTTTATGCGGATGCTTTAATTGTGATAGAATTAATGTGTCTAGGTCTTAGGAAGAAGTCCCGTCTAAGTCTTAAGAATGATATGCCACCTCGAGAGAAGAAATCATTGCACTTAATAAACAAACCAACGTTCTAATCGGATTAATAATGTTTAATACAATTTTCTTATATAAGGTTCAACCGCTCTTTTATCTTTTATTAATTAGCTTGCGTGGGTAACAATTTTTTGAATTAATTGTAGTTACCAACCAAATTGTGCCAGTCTCTCAGGCTGAAAACCCCCTTTTTCCATTAGAATTAGGATTTAGACGGACATAGGTTTAACATAGGATTAGAATAGAATTAACATAGATTAGATAACCAAGATATTAATTAAATTGATGGATTTAACCTCGCTCTCAGTGATCGACACCCTACTTACCACGAAACTACTACCGATCGGGTACACTGCCCGTTAAAGTGTTGTTTTTGGTTGAGTCGGAAAAATATAAATTTAAAACTTGAATCATATAAAAAATAACCCTACACTACAACACATCACCAGTTAATGTCCCATTTTATCAATCACGTCCAAAACAGTTTCCAGGTTTGATGCATAGCGTTTAGACGCAAGTTTTACGGTTATCTTAAACGTTTTAGAGGTGTGATGATTGACGACATAACTTCGAACGATACCATATCCCAACTCATATCTGAGTTTAATAAATATATATATATATATATATATACTTATACTATTTAGGTAAAATAGATAAGTAAAATAAATATATTCTTATAATAAATACTTATAAATACATATCGATAAGTCCATTCGGTATACTTAGATACCAAAATTAAACCATTTATTCTTTACAATATGAAACTTTTATTTACGTTAAACATTTTAGGAAAGTTTCAAAAAATAATATATTTTTCGTCTTTTAGTCGACTTATTAAAATAATAAAATAATAATATTTTATTATTAAAATTAAAAATCTTGTTTTGAGTAAAATTTCTAAGTATAAACTTTTTACGAAATTTCGACATGACCCGTACGTTTATACAACGTTTTACAAGGTTTCCAACCTTAATTTCAAACACTTTTCACAATTTCGACACTTTCCGACAAAATTCTAAAATCTCAATCCCAACGTTTATCAAAGTGTTTTTCTCCAAAACAACGTTCAATAATATTTCATAAACTCATTTCACTTTCCAAAAGTCCGTCAAAACCTTTAAAACGACTAGTTAAAGCTTATTGGACTTTAAAGCCCAATAAGTGTCCATTAAGGTTTTTATATATCTGAAATATGTTCTAAGCCCAAAACTAAAGCCCATTAGTATACATAAGCCCCGATATGCGATTAAGGTAACAAAGTAACCCGGACCAACAATAATCACTTAACATAAGTCCACAGACTTTATGAAAAGGCTTATTGGTCTTTCGTGAGCTATAAGCTCCAAAATCAAGTCCGTAAGCTTAAAAATAAGCTAATATGCTACATATAGTATTTGGTTAACACCATAAGCTATAAAAATAACTCACAAAAATACGACATACTAAGGTATTAACCAAAAACTCCTCTCTTGAATCATCCCAAAAAGACGGATCTTTTAAGCTCATAATACAGTCCAAAAAACCAAAAATAAGCTATACAAGCTATTATCCAAAATAGGCTAACTAGCAAATAATTTTTTCAACCATCACGACCACAATATCAAAACTAACACAACCTTATCCTTGTTTCATTTTATTCGAACCCCAAACGCACCATATATGTCCATTTATAAACTTTTCGCTTTCGATTTTAAATGATCGGGCCGTACAACTAACATCTATGCATCATTAACTATAAAAAAGGACAAGTTAACTTTAAATTTGGAAAACTTACAAAAATGATCTTCAAAATGAATTTCGACGCGAACCGGACAACCCAAACGTTGTTTTAATGAATACCCGAACACTAGAATCAACCCGGAAATACTCTAAATCACCACGTTCTTGATCAAAGTTGGAAAATTTATGTATTTTTTGTTGTGTTTGATGGCAGACGAACACACACACACACACACACACTAGTGTGTGTATTTTTGATAGCACTTTTGATTTGGGATATTGTATCATAGGACATATATCAGATTGTTTGTGTAAATGAGAATATATAACGAGCCGCTGTGGGAAACATCTTAGCTAAAAAATAGCACCCTTGTCTCCTAAGAGGCTTGAACCCGCGCCTAGGAATCCTAGGGGGTTCATCTCCTTCCTTTTTGTGTCGGGTTCATTTAAAACTCGATTGTAAAATATTTTGCAAAGTTAATTAGCATTTTTATTCACCTTAAAAATACTTTTACATTAACCTAGAGTATCTACACGATATAATTACACCTTATACTTCCCAAAAACTCATTTGAACATTAACGAACGTGTCGGGACTCATTTTTGACATTTCTCGAAAATTCACAGGTCGACCACCCGGAACTTAACTAACATAATAATAACCTCTAAAAAGGATTATTATTCACAATAAACCATAAATTACCATAATCCTCATAAAATCACCACCGTCAACACGGTATAATTTTTAAATAAACTAACAAATATCAAATAGTCAAAGGACTAAAAATGAAATATGTCTATTGTGCAGCTACTATAGACAATTTTTAGAGCTTTTTATCCCCCTTATACTTACATACTCTCATGTTGGTTTGAAGATAAGTAATCTAATCATTAATCATTCTAATATGTCTATGTATTTGATGATTAATTGTTTTTCTTTTATTTTTGTTAACATGTTAGGCTAAATTTAATATCAGTTTGCTTATGATTGCATGAAATTTAGTTTATGATCTTTAATTTGTTGCTTCTTGTTAGTGGTGTACGTTAGGCATTAGAAAACTAACTATAAGATATTACATTAACATAGACGTCTAGTGAAACACGATTAGAACTAAGTGAAACCCTTACGTTTGGGTAGATAGCTATTTAAGTATTTATTGCGCGTGGTTTAACTATTGGGTGGGAACGACACATTCGGAACCACCGACTTAGGTGATCATGTAGACGTGAAACTGACCCATTCGCAATAAGATAAAGGGAATACTTACACATTACACTAACGAGGGTGACGGGCAACGGGTTAGAGGAATCAATTAGGGAGTAGTGCATGATTAAGTGAGCACATTTGTTTACCTATAAGAGTTTCCGCCAATTTTACTTTTCCTGCATAATTAGATTAGAATTAGATTAGTTGTAGTTTAGTTTAAAAACCCCTTCTTTAAAACCCGAGATTTTAACTTGCTTTCTAATAAATATAAAAACACAAAAATACTCTTCCTTCAACCCTTAGACTAGTGACATACGATTCGAACCTACCTCACTATTCCCCTAGAGAACGATCAATTCCCTGACTCTTTCCTATACTATACTGCAACGATTAGATACTCTGCCTAGGAGGATTGCAAAACTTTTGCGTTTTTAATTATCCGTATTAAGTTTTGGCGTCGCTACCGGGGAATAGTATAGGTTTCGGATTCTATCTAGCTTAGGTCTATTCACGAGATTCCTATCAAGTGAGATTTTTATTTTCTTTTTAGGTTAGCTTTCTTATGGTCAATCTTTTCTTTGTGTGTTTGTATTGTAATTTTCATTTTATTATTCCATTCTTCACTATAGAGAACGCGAATCCT
>BQNB010008572.1:2338-48396 GCA_026074375.1 Tanacetum coccineum | reverse complement strand
AGACTCGCCTCAGAGCTAAATTGACAGCATCCCATGTTCATAGTTGAATATTCATATTTTACTTGGCTGATTACTTATTTGTCATAAAGAAAATGTGACACTATTCTCAACGATCAATCCTAACACACCTTTACCTTTGACTAGCTTACTTACCTGAACCAACCCGTTCGGACCAGCCATAGCTATTTACAGTTGACCGACCAACTCACTTTGCCACACGGTTTACAATTTTGTGTTATTTGTAGTTACATCAACATCATTAGGAACTTCAAAGTATTTCACTTGGAAAAGACACGTTCGACGTAATCGATCGGATTGTTGAGTAACTGGCACAGCAGGCCAGTTGTTTACATAGGATACAGGGGATAGCGTAAGTTGTTAAATTGTAACTTTTAAGAGAAAATACTCATACCAAGATTATTTGGCCTTAAAGTTACTAATTTCATTAATATCTATCAGATTGTTGAGAAACTGGAGCAACAAGCCAGTTGTTTACATAGATGGATTGCTGGCATTTGTAGGAAACTTCCAAAAAGCAATATCACGTAAGTTCTCTGAAACCTTTTGGGTGTACCTTTTTTTAAAACTATGATTAATCCATAAGTGAACTCCTTAAAAGTGTTTGGAAGATAACGATTACTTCGCGACCTTAGAAGATAAAATGATTTCATATTATGATATTACAAGATCTTACCTAGACACTATAGCTGATAATGTGCAACTTAAAAGTGCCAAAAAGGTTAGCTATTGCAGATTAACATAATATGTGGAGGCTCAAATAGATAAACGAGTCGAAATGGTTGTGTTTTATTGGTTCTTATTTTAGTTTTTGTATCGAATTTCATTGATTGTTATCTATGTGTAATCATATATAAAAAATGATCTTATTTGTATCAAGAAGCAAGAATTGTCATTTCTACTAAAATTAGAAGTTTTGAACGCGAATCCAAACACCCCCTTTTAGCTTTCTTTGTGTATATTAGAAAGTAAGAGTTGGCTATGGAAGTTATTAAGAAAAAAAAGTGAACTATTGGACCTAGTCTGATATTTGGCCATGGTATGCCTCATAAAGGTGGAAAATAAGGTAGGTGTGGGTTACGTATCGGATCAAGACATTTCGAGCTAGATTGAGACTAGCATTTTTTGTCAATTCTTTAAATAAATTTTAAGTCTTTAATGCGTCAAATATGCTTATAAAAACTAATAGTTGCTTTCTTTTTTAATTAATGCATCAAGTATGTATACAAAAACTAATAGCAGTCTCTTTTAAAAATTATAACAAGTTAATTGACTGTATGCTTTATAAAAACACTTTGAGCTACTTTTAATTTGTTAAAACAAGTTAATTGCCTGTATGATTGTTAATTGATATCAACTACTTAATTATTGACATTAATCTGTAATGCCAGTTTGCCAAAGACCAGGAGATATATGCATTAGTATCCCATCAGATGATAGAGCTGGCATAGTAGACTATGTTTTTGAGATGAAGGTTCGAGATCTCATTAAAATTCACAAAGGAAAAAAAAAACTTCCTGGACGCGTTACAGGAGGTGAGAAACATTTTTACAACTTTTATATTGTTTGATGTTTTTAAAAGCTATGTTTTTATTGTCGTTAGTTGGTTTAAAATATTAAATTCTAACACATGATCTACATATGAGTAAAAGAAGTTCCAAACTTCATGGAGGTTAAAATGGACAGAACATATGCATCGAGTACCATAAACTGACAACGCCTACTTATGACTAGAAGAATAGGAATGAACGTTGATAGATGTCACTGAGTTAAAGAAATACATGTTTGTTGCATACACCGTGATACACATATGAAAAAGTGGCCACTGTTATAATTTTATATGTTAAGCCTTATTATAATCTTACCTTATATGTGCATCATTTTTTCGATATAAAAAGCACTCAACTGCAAAAATTTATTGTTTTCGAGGTTGATGTCAAACAACCATCCAGTATAAGTAAGTAGCTCGGATGTGGGCAAAAATGGTACTCAATTTGTTTTTTAGCATTATGTTCAATCGAGGGGAGGCATTATAAAATAGTGGTGGTTGATGAGCCATAATACCATCTCTTTGGCCTTTTCAACAAAATGTTTACATAGATAATATATATTTCTTTGTCTGTTTGGTTTTGTTTTTTATTTTAAGTAAAATTTGCATCAAAATACTGTATTCATTTTCGACAAAAACCAACAGTAAGATTGTGTGATTTTTAAAAAAAATAAAACTCAGTTGGTCTTTTGAGATTACATTGCAATGAGTTGTTTGTTGTTAAGTTACGTATATATGTAATACAATCAAGATTATGTCATGGTTATGCGTGGACAGCCTTAGCACTTGCACCCAAAGCTAATGTATCGATTAACATATTGGAACAATACATTACTGATGCTACCCCCAAGAACAATTGTTTAGCATTTATTTTCCCGATAAAATTAACCACATGTGCATCTTGGTAACTATGTAATTTTAGATAACTGCCTACATGTGATTAGTATATCTGTTGTCTACATATGATTAGTATATGTGTTTTAAGATGGGGGCTTTTAGGATGATTTTATTTGCATAGGCATAGGGTTTTATTACAAAGTCTTATTTGTAAACACTAATGGGTGGTAAAACAGGTGTTGACAACAAGTGATGGGAGTCTTTTCCAAGAAAGTTTTTTCGGCTGCATAGTTTGGGTTCAAGACTGAAACCACAAGAACATAAATGTCTCTTTTGATCCTAGTACGTGAAGCATCTAACAAAATCCAATTTTACATGATAATTCTTTGTAACTACTTATAGAATATAGTTTGATATTGTTTAAGTCGTACATGTTCTACTTATCTTTATGCAAGGGGTGTTTGGATTAGCTTATATGCATTTCAGATGGCGTCTTCCTTTTATATCAGTTATACGTTGTGTAAATTTATAGCCGTTAATGAATCGTCCTCTAGATGGTGTAGAATTGCTATATGTACACAACAAAACAATGTCAGACATAACCATCATTAACTAAACCAAAACTTCCCGGGGAGATTCAATTTAAAAAAAATCATCCTACATAACCGTCACGCGTTAAACCAAAACTTCCCGCGACATTAAACCAAAACTTCCCGCAGCGAAGCGCGGGTTTCATTGCTTGTTAATAATAAAATATGAGAAGAAGAAAATCCTTTGTCCCACTTATATCATAAAAAACCCCAACACTTCCACTTTTAATAAAACCTCTATATTTGACTTATGTATCTAAACCCTTGTACTAAAAATACCAAACAACTTTTTTCACCTTTTTAATCCTAAACCCGAGCAAACCCTCAAAACCAAACGGGCCCTAAAGTGTTTAAAGCTTTGGTTTTAGCGAGTGAAATGCTACTTGAGATGGTTTTAGTAAGTTTAATTAATTAGGTTTAGGGGGTCTTTTATTCCTCATCAAAATTTACTAGCACTGTGTTCTTGAGTTATTTCATTAAAGAAAAGTAAAGGAAAATAAATGAAACACTTTCCTCCCAAAATTAGGAGGAAACACTTTACTTTAATAATCATCAAAATAACACTAAGTTTCCTTCCATTTCCTTTTCTTTTCCTTCTTAAGTAATACTCGAGAACAAAACATCTTCTGTTTCATTTTCATTTTCTTTCTTAACTCTAACTCGAGAACACAATGTAGGTGTAAACAATCTATATATCTAATAAATAAAAACTTTTTCAATGTTACATTTTCTTTTTCTGACGTCATATATATTCACGTCATATTTTCACCTTTTACTTTTCTATACACATTCACATATCACGTACTTTTATTTCATCTCCGGGCTTTTTTCCCTTTACTTTTAAAATTCATATCCGTGATTTCTATCTTCTACATCACAACTGATACCGTGTTTTATGGCAATTCACCCTCTTAATAAGTATCATGTGATTTCTTTTGTTTATTGATATTCCATTCAATGTCTTTATTAATGATTATATTTACTCGGTTTCTATTTAATTTTTTGATGTATTTAGGGTCTTAGGCTGGTAGATATAACATAAACTGAGTGATGATGGGTTGTCCATAGTCTTAAATGGATACTAACCAGAAACATTTTTATCAGGTATCCGTCATCTTTATGATGTTATTACAAATTTAGGGCTATTCTTAGAAGTCAATGTTGTTGTGATTAATAATTTGGTTTAGAAATAGATTGATTTTTTAAAAATGTTTTAGCGGTTAATTCAAATGTTTCTTAGAAATTTGATTATCTTACGGTTAAAAGCTTGCAGTAAATCAATTATTGATGCTTAAATGGATTAAGTATTATCAGAGATTAGGCTTACTTTTTTTGCTGACATGTTACATTAGTTGTTAATGAAATAAGTGGTTTTAATGAAATTGTGTTTTGAAGTTACCAAACAAGTGATATTGATATTATTATGAAGGCCCATTAGCTCATGGAGTTCCTGATAATCTTACATTTGCAATAGAAACATAGTTAAGGATGATTAAAATGTTAACTTCAAAAAGTAAAAACATGTTATAACTAATATCTTTATAACACCCTTTAAGAACGCTAAAGTTATCAACTTGTGACCAACACATAAGTTGTTCGAATTTACGTTGGTTCAAGCCTTTATTATTACCAATACATGGGTTGTTGGTGGCTTTATACAAACAAAGTGTATGTTACCCTGCTCTTTTTTAAAGTTACTTTAACGCAAATATATGTTTCTTTGCATTTTGCATCTTTGTATGCTCAATTATAAGATTCTTATATAAAGTCAATCACTAGCCACTACTCACAGTTTGCTTGCTCACATATATTGCTTATCGGACATAAGAGATATTAGTTGAAATACATAAGTGATAACGCCTATGTTGTCCTAACTAATCCATGATCACAACATACAAACACATGAAATCTTAGAGAGAGAGAGAGATAGAAATTTAGAGAGAAAATAAGGAAGGTGGATGAAACTATGTGAAGAATACAATATTCCAACACCCTCTCCATGTGTGGAGAAGGTCTTATATAGTCTAAATCTTTACTTAGGTGTATGGGCTATGTTGTTGGGCCAGGCTTGGCATTCGAATGGGCTAAATGCCCGATACATGGACAATATTAGATTACAGTCCAAGCTCGTAAAACCCGACTAGCCTATTACAAACTAAGACCGACACTGGCTAAGATGACCGAATACATTCTTGTTTGACTAGAATATTTCTAAGGCTAACAATCTCCCCCATAGAGGTTATCTTTATTTGACTTTGAGCCTTGCCTTCTTCGGTCTTGGGTCTTCGTCTTTTCTTATTTGTAATAGCTTTGTTTCTTCATGCTTTGTGATCTTGATCTTGAGCCTTCATCTCTTGACTTTGAGTTCCTGAGATCTTTAATCTTGCATCATCACCTTGTCTTGAATCATCTTGATTTGACTTTCTTGATCAACTTGTGCTTTTGACTAACATGCTCATACTTATCTTGAAAGCTTGCAATCTCATCTTCATGATGAAGTTCGTGATTATCAGAGTTGCGAAAGAGTATTATGACATGAACTTGAGCTTTCTGACCGAATACATTCTTGCATAGTAGCAACAATCTTGATGCTGAATGTTTGACATATAAATCTTGAGTATGAGCACGTGGTTATGAATGTGACGCTGCTGGAATGAGGATACAACACTGTAAATTAAATCGCGTAAACTAAAAATCAACAATCAACGTAAACCGACATCAAACAAATAAAAGCTTACATCAAGTAAGTGTTATATTATTTTTACAAAGATAATTTATAACTTTTCATATTTTATTTTTATACGTTACGTAAAACGTTTACGTTTCGCACTTTGGAACCTTTTTGCATACATGTAAACCATTCTACCTATCTACACTTAACCAAATACCCACATTTATATCCAATACCCAAAAATTATATCATTTCTACACCAAGACCATATGTGGCCGGTTATATAATTCACAAACACAAACAAATATCATTTTTCGTCTAAACCTGCATTTATAAGGGTTAGCAATAACAGATTTGGACGAATATGGCTTTGTCATTCGTCGAAGTTCGGTTACGATAACCTTCGGTTTCCCATTTTACAGTATAAATATTGTACATGTGATCAGGTAGATTCAAAGAACCTCCTTGACAGGGTTTCCAGATGTACTAGCTTGTTATCATTACCAGAACGTCTCAAAGCAGACAACATGATAAGAGTGAATCAATTAGTTACTATATTACTAATTCATCAATTTATTTACTGGACCAAAATCGATATCCAGTTAACACAAGCATGATTCATATAGAATCTTGCAAGTCACCTACCGCAGTGTTGTTTGATGATGACACTCGAAGGATTTCCATTCGTCACTGTGAAATACTAAAGAGTATCACTCTTAATGTTCTGGCAAGATCTCAAGTGTAACAATCCGTAATTTCAGGTCATTTTACGACTTCAAACTTTCAACTATTTATTTTTAGAGTTTTACGTGTTTACTTTTAATTTCAACCGTTTAGTTAAATTGCGTAAACTAAAAATCAACAATCAAAGTAAACCGACATCAAACAAATAAAAGCTTACGTCAAATAAGTGTTATATTATTTTTACGAAGATAATTTATAACTTTTCATATTTATTTTTATACGTTACGTAAAACGTTTACGTTTCGCACTTTGGAACCTTTCTGCATGCATGTAAACCATTCTACCTATCTACACTTAACTAAATACCTACAATTATATCCAATACCCAAAAATTATATCATTTCTACACCAAGACCATATGTGGCCGGTTATATAATTCACAAACACAAATAAATATCAATTTTCTTCTAGAAAGCCATGTGCTTATTTACATATACAAGCAACTATCTTACACTTTTACTAACCTTTCTTACACAACCACTCTCCCTCCATACCAATCCCTTCTAAACCATAACCCCTCCTACTTCTCTTCCAATGTGTAAGTAACTTGTCTCCTAGATATTTGTTGTATATAAGGATTCATAATGCAAGCCTTTCACATACACTTATTAACTAGCAAAAATCAAAAATCCCTCTTGTTTCTATACCAAAACTCACGGCTCAATATTACCTCCTAAAACAATTCATAGTTTCCATTTCTACAATATTACAACTATACAAGGTTGATTAAGGGTTTAATCTACGGTGCTCCAAGAGGTTTTGCAAGTTAGGGTTCCATTTAAAGCAAGGGTTTTCAAGAAGATAATTAGGGCTTTTCATAAGGATTTTGGGTTGGAATTAGGGTTGATTTTGTGTTCATCTTCATTTTTATTCACTCAAGGTTATTCATAAAACCCTACACTTTTATTTCACTTGCAAGTTTATATACATCTTGTTTATATAGTTAAATCACCATCTAGTTATTATTTTATAAAGTTTACAACAAGAAAACAAGGTTTATACATAATCAAGTAAATATATGTTCATGGTAAAAAAATATGTTAAAAATATGTTAGAATGCAAGAACACATTTCATTTGGTATATTACAAGTGTTAGTTAATTTATATAATTAATTATTGAATTAATTGTTACAAACTTATTTATAAAGTTTTATAAATAAATAATTGTTCTAGACATTTTATTGATCATATTGGAAGAGAAATAGATGGACATAATTTAGTGGACTTTAATTATATAAAACATGTTGTATTGGTTAACTTAGAGGACTTAAAATTATAAAAAGCATGGTAAAAATTCATAAAAACAAAAGTTATATATAATTAATTGGGACAGTTTATACATTTTGTTTTGGCACGAGTTTCTAGATAGCTTATAGACTTAAAATGTGTTAGTACGTCTTAAGACGATTTCATACATATAAAGAACTCGAAAAACGGAGTTAAAACGAAGGAGATATGAATTTTACAAGATTTCCGGTAAATATAAAATGTTGACAGGTTTTGAAACTGTGAGAAAACTGTGAGAATCTGATCAGTTTTTAAAACTGTATTTTGAGGGCTTTCGGGTCTAATTCGGCTTAAATATAAAACTACAAAGTTGTCGGGAATGATGTTTTACTATAAGAGCAGGAGTTTCAAGGTCTAAATATGTGTTAAAAATGAGTAAATCAACTTGGAAACTAAAAAACTTTTATATAAAATTTTCTGCACATATTTATAAAAATACATAAGCTGTTAGGAAATTAAAATAGCACTTACGAGTGTTTTCAGGTCCGTTTGGGCTATAAAAATCTTACGAAATAATATAGTATTACTTATATAATATTTATACATGTTTTTAACTCTATAAATATTAGTTTATAAACTCATTTAAACTATATAAAGTACCACTACAAAAATAATAAAAGCATTATCGATGATAATTATTTATTGTACAAGGATAATATTTTACAAGTACATTTACATAGACATTTAATAACGAACATAACTTAAATATTGTTTCAACACTTATAAACTAAACAAAACTCTTAGGTGGTGATATAACTTGATAATGTACATTGTTGTATTTATTTTAAATATATTACACTTATACGACCTATAATTAATTATGTTGCATTTCAGATCATACATGACGTTTCACTTCATTGATTTGCATTCATGGTTTATAGCAGGTATCACGGGTTTATAAAGTATGTGAGGTTATGAACTCATTAAGTCTTTGAAAAGTAATCACATTGTTATAAGATAAACGAGTATATAAAAGAGTTTGTAAACAAGCATGTATCCCCCTCGCGGGTTTATAAAACATGTAAATAAGTAAAGGCGAGGTTATGACCTTCACTTGATAGGTAGTTGTAATAATTATTCCAAAATGAAAGTTGACGACCTTATCATAATCTTAACAGGGAAGGTTGATATAGCAAAATGATAGTAAACGGCCACGTCACGCAACCTGAGTAAATATGTCAAGTCTTAGGTAGATTGTACTCTAGAACTTTGGTTCATAGAGTCTAATATTGTTATGAGTTTGATTGGAAATTTTGGAATTATTGTATCATCGTTCGAGCCATCATAATTCAGAAGTCATCCAGTAAACGTTTGAGGAGCTAGGGCTCTTTAAATCGTAAACCCAACAACTCAGTCAGAACGTAATACCAAGATGAAACCCCTTAATATGAAGCTCCCTAGTATTGTGATACGATATAATCGGTTTTAAGCGTTTTGATCAATATCTGGAAATGATAAGCACGAGAAGCGTTAATTAAAGTTATGTCTTGTAATGTTTTGAATACATTTTTATACTTTTTTAAAATGTTACATTTTAGACCCTTGAGAATGAAAAATGGCAAAATATACCCTTGAAGTTTGCACTTTTACAAGTTTGGTCCTTCTACTTTAAAAGATGTACAAAGTAAACCTTGTACTTTGGAAAGTGATATAATAGACCCTCATAGTTATAACTTTGATAAAATGACATTTTCAGTCCTTTTAGTTATAAGTTTAAGAAAGTTACGATATATACCCCTTGCATGAAAATGATTTACAAAACAAGTCCGAATTGCCATGCAAGCTTATTTTAACATTCTAAAAGACATTTGCAGGTTATAGCTTATTAATATAAGCTAAAATATGAAGGTTTAACTTAACGGAAGTTTAAAATAACGATTCGTTAAGCTAGAAATCAAAACGGGTCGAATTAGGGTTTTATAATAGAAACGCGTAGGTTTTTAATTCAAATTCTTTCAAGACTTGATAAAGTGGCTATAATAACATTAGTTAAGCATGTTAGGATAGATTATAACAACATTTTATCATATTAGCTCACAGATTTAAGAAAAACATGAAATTAGGGTTTTGGGTGTACGGTTTTGGATCAAAATGGAAAATGAGCATGAATTGAGTTATAAAACTTTAACAAGAGTTTATTTAGGATCATATAAACATTATAAGAGTGTAGGAGCAGAAGTGGAACATCCAGAACCTGGGTTTGAGCTTATAGCTTGGAAACGGGTCAAAATCGGGACCTTTAGCTTCGTACGCCTAGAATAACAGCTCCGGGGATTCAAGGCTTCAAAGTTTCTCTTGATTCTTGTTCTTGGATCTCCTTAGGACCTTCTTAAGCAGAGAATTGTTGCTCTAATGGGTTATAGAAAGAAGAAGTGGGGGATGAGTTAAAATGAAGTATACGTGCTCATATTTATAGTATTAGCAACCCTTAGAGGCCAAGAAAACTTAGTGATAAGATCAGGACACATAGGAAGTGATGTGGAGAGGCTAGGGGCAGTGTTGGATGAGTCATGTATGCTAGAACTATCATTGAAGGTGTTTGTGGCTTGAATTAAGGTCGCGATTGATATGGGTGACAAAGAGGGGATGTGGCTAATATTTGGACCAAGAAATGGAATGGTGGTGCTTGTAAGCAGCTTGTGGGTGAAGGTGCTTAGTCATTGAGGTGCTTGTTTGCAATATGGAACTTTAAAATGGGTTAAAACTTGCAAAAATGGAGTACAGGTTTAATAGGGCACGTTTAGGGTTTTTAAGCTTCAATTTCTTATGCATTTGATTAGTGATGATGGAATATGGATGGTAAGGCTTGTATTAAGAGTTTACAATACGATTTGATAGGTGGTTTGGGTTTAAAATGGGTGAAAACGAGTAAACGGGTCCAAAGTCAAATTAGGGCACGTTTAGAGTTTCTTGGATTTATTTCGTGTATAATTGAAATGAAATGATGATAGAATATGATTGATAATGTTGTAAATTAAGTTATTACAACTTATTTGAGTGGTGATTGAGGTTAAAAATGGATAAAAATGAAGAAACGGGTCATGGTTTAGTATTTTGCCCGGGTTGGGTTTCTAGGTTTCATTTCATGAAATCTTATGAAATGAGGATGATTATAGAATGTAAATGAAGTATATGACTTGTTTGTAACTTGTACTTGATGGATTATACAAGATTCCTTAGGAAAACGGAGGTAAAACGGCTATTTGAATATCGTGCATTAATGACTTGTACATTATGCTTTAAAGAACTTGTACCTTATTTTGGAGAGAAAGTATATTCAAATGAGATGTTATATTACTTGTACATATGCTTTAGTAGTTTGTACATTCACTTTAGATGTTAATCCTTCATGGAATTAGGGTTTAGAGGTATGCGATAACGGTTTAAAGCCTGGTTTGATATAACGTTGCAAATGGTACATTATAAGAGTAATGTACTTTGTAATAATGATATTAAGATATCGACTTGATATGTTATGATGTTTGCTTGACATATAAATAGATATAGATGGCATAGGTAGGTTGCGTGAGCTTGTCTACTTTAGTTATGCAAGTTACATTGGATATTGAGATGCAAGTAATGTAATAAAGCGAAAATTTTTCCCGTAGATTTGTGATCATAATAAAATAGGTTGATTTTGCATTTGATGAAATTTTTTGGGTTGTTATAGTATTATTAACGGTGGATAAAAAGGCGGGCTGAAAAGACGGACTGAAATACCTGACCAAAGTCATCAGGCTTAAATGAGCCCAACACCAAAACGACAAAGGTGGTTGCCGTTTTTGTAATGATCTTTAGTATAGTTTATAATATAATTTGCATACTTTATTTTGTATTTTTGTTGTTTTTTCGATTTAAGTAGAAAAGAAGGATGGTTAAACCAAAGGTTAAAATAAGTCAATTGATTTGCACACTTTCAATATTTATCGAGACACTTCATTTTGTGTATCATGCGGTTGTACATTATTTATAATGTGCTTTAAATGTTTATACAGTGGAGTGTGCCAATAAAAAACAAATGTGTGCAAATAACCTCCTAAATAAAGGGGTAGGTTATAAAAACCTCATAAATAACCATTTCTACTCCCCTTATGTTTTTGTGTTTTTGAATTTTTTATTTTTATTATTTTATTTATGTTATAAAACTGTGAAATAGAAAGTGCGAAAAAAAATAAAGTTTAACAAATTAAAAGTATTAAACTCTCAAAAAGTACAAAACGAAAACTGAAAAAAATATATATGTTGTACTATAAATAAAGAGATAAAAGGAATAAAAAGTACGAAACATTGATATTTTATGTCGGATAAAAAGGATACCAATAGTAACACCCTTCTTTAAAATAGGTTTTTTTGTCATATTATAAATATTTAAATAATTTAAGACTGAAGGAGTAATTAATAAGAAAATATATAAAGATTAAAAATGCTAATTCTTCTTATAAAAATATCCTACTAATCTTTTTATACATAGGATTCTGATAAATAGTGAAACTGACGGTTTGAATTTAAAGAGATAATAAGTAGGAAAAATATATATTACTCCGTATATTATTGTTTGTGTAATAAATAAAAGGTGATGATCTGCATACTTCATAAATTGATTGATACACTCAAAAATATATGTGTCATGACTATTATACGTTTAATATGTACACACTTCAATAAATGATATGTGAAAATTAATAAGTATAGTGTGCAAATCACCGCTCTAAATAAAATGATTTTATACTATACTTAGCAATGATGTATAAAGATACTAATTTGGCATTTGCCTTTGCTTTAACAATTCAACAACTCCCGAATTATCTCCTCCGCCGCAATTGTGACCACTTTTATACCGTAAAACGTTCAAATTCTGACCACCTCTTTTCATCAATAATTTTATACCAAATTATTATCACCTCAAAATCTACTAACTCCGATCACCGGAAAAACTACAGATACCGATCACATATCAGTTTCATTCAGTTAACATCTTCAATTTCATAAATTAAAAAGGAATTTTGACCTAATGGAAGTTAAACGACGCACAGCAAAAGCATTAGTCGGAAAACTAAGCTCCGTATCCGAACAAACACGTACCGAATCCTTATGCGAGCTCCGATTAATCTCCAAAAACGATCCTGAATCCCGATCCTTAATCGCCGAAGCAGGCGCCATTCCTTACTTATCGGAAATCCTTTATTCGCCTTCCGCCATAGCTCAGGAGAACGCTACGGCGACGTTGTTAAACATTTCGATCTCCACGCGCGAGCCGTTGATGTCCACGCGCGGTTTACTCGACGCGTTATCTCACGCGCTTAGGAATCCGGAGTCTGCGTCTACCGCGCAGTCTGCGGCTGCTACTGTTTTTAGTTTGTTGACTGTTGATAGTTATAGACCGATTATAGGCTCTAAGCGTGATATATTGTATGCTTTGATTGATATGATTAGGAACAGTGGGTCCCACCCTAGGTCTATTAAGGACGCGTTGAAGGCGTTGTTTGGCGTGTCGCTTTATCCGTTGAATAGAGCGACTGTTATAGAGCTAGGGGCCGTCCCTGCGTTGTTTTCGTTAGTTGTGAAGGATGGGAGGGTGGGAGTTGTGGAGGACGCGTCTGCGGTGATTGCGCAGATTGCGGGGTGTGAGGAGGCAGGGGACGCGTTTAGGAAGGTGTCTGGGATTGGTGTTTTGGTTGATTTGTTGGATTTGTCGACGGGGTCGAGTGGTAGGACGAAAGAGAATGCGGTTTCGGCGTTGTTGAATATGGTGCAGTGTGGGAAGAAGGACGTTGGGGAGTATGTGAAGGAGATGGCGTCGATTGTTTGTAATGGGATATCGGATGTGGCGGAGAATGGGAGTTCCAAAGGGAAGGTGAAGGCGAATGAGTTGTTGAAGCTGATTGATTCTGGTTCTTCGGGGATGAGTGGGTTTCAAGAGATGCGGGTTGATAATGTAATGACATGCTCTTCTTGAATCTTTGTGTTTAGTATTAACTAATTTACATATGCAGTTTTAAACACTTATTGTGTGTGAATTATGTATAGATAGAATTTGTGGGCGGTATTAGAAGAAACCTGTAGGTTTGATTTTAGTGTCATTTGAATGTCACACTTTGTTTAGAGTCGAACTTCTTGCTGCCTATAAAGTACAGTAGTATACGCTCACCTATTGTTACGCTGAGAAGTTTAGGTACACCAAAATGTCCCTTTTGGTTTTCACACCGTCTTTATGTCATTTGCGCTTGTATATTACAGTAATACTGATTAATTTGATATATACTACTGAGATTAAAGTTCAACCCTTATTTATCTGTCTTTCGTTCGTTAATCTTCTTTTCACAGTACTAGATGGAACTGGAAATGTGTTTGTCGTCTGCTTATTAAAGCACCTCTATTGTTAACCAAAAAATGCATGATCGTGGGATTTCATTCCACGATCTCTAGGATTGCTCGAGTCTTGTAGTTCAGAAAGGTTGAATACGGGTTGTTTGTCTAACTGAAGCATTGTTAATATACTAATTGTTCGCATTTCATAACATTGAAGTTTTACGTATCTGAAAGCATTGCCCTGGAAGGAAGTCTTCTCCCGTAGCAATTGTAACACCTGTTAACCCAGCTTTTTACTTGAATTAGGGATAGATACTTTTTCTACCGTCTTTTAGATTTAACTTTACAACCAAAAGAAAGTGATTGTTGTAGATTCGACATTAAATGTTCATCCTTTTCAGATTGCAAACAAAATTGGAAATTCTTTTAAGAGCACAAGGTGCAGTCCTCTTTGCCATCTAGCTAACACACCCAAAAACACCTTCCCCATTAACATGCATCTAACTTACATTTTTGGGACCCACCATACCCAACCGAAACACAAACCCGTCACAAAAACTAATTAAAAAAAATCAAAGAAACACAAAGTAACGCTCGTTGGTTAACTAACGAGCCATCTAACAAAGCAAGGGGGCAGTGCGGTAACATGCATCTAACGAGCTGCCATGTTGGATTGACGAGAGTTGCTGGTTGTTGCACCGAGTACTCTTAGGTTGTAACTTGTCAAGGTAAGGCTATCTAGTTTTTTTTTCCTATTGGCCTTGAATGCATGAGCCGTCAGAGTTTTGACTTTTGACAATCGAAGATCATGATTTGATGATCATATATGCACGAGTCATCAGGTGGATGTGGTCAAATTTGACGGTAGTCAGTTTAGACCCGACGGTTGGCTATAACACAAGAAAAAAAAAACTCGTTTTTTCAGGCAGGCCCCAGTTACGATCAAGATTGGTTTTATAGCCCAACCACCTGCAAGGATAGTTATGTCACTTACCTACTTCTGGCATTTCAATACCTGTTGCCATGTATGAGAAAACCCAGCCTTGTAAAAAGTTATGACCATTTTGTCCCATACAAACAGCAATATATAACATGCAGCTTCCTGTAAATATTGTGGTTTTTTATTTTCTAATACAGTATCAATTTATAATCTGGTGTCTCAAATCTATTCAAGCATTGTATACTACCTTCGATTCTTGATGTGGTAACCATGCGACCAGCTAGCGAGTTAAGGGGTAGCTTATAGGCTTATTGGACGTTGACAGAGTTATTTAGTGTTTTTTTATGTGTTTTGGTAAAGTTATTATGGACTTATTAAAACTACTTTTGAGATAGTTTACAGCTTATTTAAGGATGCTTCTCAAATTACAGTTTTCCAGTATAAGCTAACTCAAACAGTATTAGTCACAGCGGATTTTTATACGATACGCTAATAAGACTGTTTTTATAATATCAATCCCTCTTCCAGCGATAATTGATGGTCATGATTGGGTGAATCGACATTAGTGGCAACATATGTATCGTTGTAACCATCTGGGCTAGCTCGGATGGCCACCAAGGGTAACCTTGGGGAGGTTGTTATCACATGCGAGAGGTTTTGGGTTCAAGCCTCGCCGTGGGGGTTTTCCTTCATGAGCGAAAAAGGAGTGTGGTTTATCCCTTAAGACGAAGGTTCAAGTCTTGCATACTGCCTAATTAGATGTCACTGTAAGCTCGAATCACTAACAACTAACTTGCCGTTCTAAAAAAAAAAACATATGTATAGTTGTCTATCGATATTGGCTTTCAAATCAACGACCTACTTTTATAATGCTACATCCAAGTCAAGAGGCCCATTTTTTACGGTTTGGTCGATGATTAGATGATTTAAGTGAATTGGATCATATCAACGTTATCTTCACGGTTTAGCGATAAAATAATCTATGATGTATCATGTATGTCAATTTACAATTGGTGAATATATCATGAAATAACATTTTAGCTTTCATTCTTAAAGATATGTGTGATCTGCTTTATTTTTGTTCCAATCAAAACTTAGAAAATAGTTTTATGTTCTAAACTAGTTTATTGTTATTTAAATTTGAGTATATGAAGTACTTAATTGAACACTATTAATTTACATAAATACTGTATCTGAAAGAAACCATTTCAACTTGCTAAAAAGTGATATATTCGAAAAAGGATTGGTTTAACTCGTGATTCTTTTTGTACCCGATACCTTCCTCAAAGACCCCATGTAATGTACTAGCTTTTTTGTTAGTAATTACGAGTATAAATGAAATGATTCTACCAACTTGTTTTGACTAACTTGCAAAAATCATGAATCGATAGTCGGGCGGTCGACTTCCTTATAGCTTGTAATTGGTACAGACGGGAATAATCGGTGATTAATCGGATTGAAATTTCCAGTAATTTTTGGGTATTTTTGGCCTTTTTTTCGTTTTCCTAACAATATTTTTAAAAGCCAACTTGTAATAGATATGTACAACTACTATAAGTGATTGAAACAAATTTACAGCGAGTTCTGAGTCTTTCCGGCAAGATTTGTAGGTTTTCGACAAGTTTGACCACTATTGATTGTCATTGACCCGCCGTTAACCGTCGTTGATCACAGTTGACCGATTTATTCACCGATCGGCAAAGTTGATCGCTCAATAACGCTTATGTGTGTTTATGTAGCTAGCTAGGTTGTTGTGTGTTTATGGCCTGTCATACACACTACTTTATCAAGCTATTTAGCTTGAGTTTAATGTGGTACCTCAGTCACATTTCATTTGTACTTAACTTTTTTGTTAATATATTTATCGGGGTAAAACCTTTTAAAAAACGTTATGTGACGATTAATCGGCCTTTTAAATTATTTGTTCA
Source organism: Tanacetum coccineum (assembly GCA_026074375.1). NCBI lineage: Eukaryota > Viridiplantae > Streptophyta > Magnoliopsida > Asterales > Asteraceae > Tanacetum > Tanacetum coccineum. Next base: position 31,523 of record BQNB010008572.1, on the reverse strand, counting down.
ACACTCATTAAATTGATATTCTTGGCACCAACAAGTTTGTAGCTTGGGATTAGGTATACTTGCACTTTTTTTTTAAAATTTATTTATAATTATAAAACTACCAAACTAAAAGTCCAAAACTAGATAGAAGTGGTTTAGGGAGGTGCCACTAACCACTAAGAGGTACCCTAACAATGTCCGTGTAGCTTAGCGACACTGTAAGATGTTTTATAACAACATTAATGTGAGTTCAAGTTTGTATGTAACGAGTTGGAATTTCACCCGCGCGTTGCGCCGGGAGCCAAGTTGTTAGTGCGGCAATTATGCCCAACTTGTGACTGAAATGTGACCCGTCCGATGATGATTCGGATGCACTTAACTGCACATAGATTTTGCATAAATTACAGTGTTTTTAAATTTTTAAGCATTTAAATAATTAACAATTCAACTAAGATCACCAAATAATGTTGTCACCGAAAAAGCCACTCCTAATGCTAAAAACGGAGGGGATAATAACAATGCCAAACATTCCTTTCCACCTGAAGAACAAATGTAGATAAGGAATGAGAATATATAAAAGCATAACATAGAACCAAAAATAAAATGAACAGAGGTTAAGAAAGTACCATAAAGGGTTCCTGGCTTAGGGTAATCCAGCCACCAAAGCTGCAAGAATCCCAATGCAAATAAATAACTGGTTGATAGATCCAAGTGTACCACGAATTTGTGTCGGTGAAATCTAAACAAAAGAAGGGTGTCATGCAAAAAAAGTAAGGATGTTACACACAAGTGAATGTTCGAGTTACCTCGGATATATGCAGAGGGAATAGTTTCTACATTTTGCGCTGAGGCATTGGAGAAGTTGAATATTATATCAGGAACAGTTGCATATATGTATATATTAGGCAAACATAACAAAATTATAGGAACAATTTCAAGTATATCTAACCAAAGAAATGCTCCAACTGTAAGTGGGATTGCATCCAATATAAAAGTTTTTGTTCTTCCAAAAGGGTCTGCAAATGACCCCTCCGGTAAATGATCTGACAGTACACCAGCAAGAAGTGTGCTAACAACCCATCCTGCACAACGATTAAAGAAACAATCAAACAAACCATACAAACACATAACATGCGGTAACAAGGGAAACGTAATGTACGGATATCATATTACTCGGCATAAATTACCTTGTAAAATAGTGTTTTCCCCAATACCAAGGTCCTTTGCAAGGTACTCAAGGGCACCATTCACCACACTGAAAGAACTTAATAATGATTTAAGTGGAGTGCTGAACAGAGACAAAGTGCCCTCCATCTTCGGTCACTAACAATTTGTTCACGAAATCTATGTCATTGTGATAAAGAAACAGAAGTGCCAAATATTTGCATAATTTTTATTCTATAGCATAGGATCAAATATCATACCTTTTCGAAGCTGCCTAGTGACGTAACCTCTATAAATAGACAGTGTACTCTTACGCAACTTAGTAACTGAATTTTCCATTTCAAAATGACGTTGTATCGAACCGTGCAAAAGGGTATGTATAACATTAACAAATCAGGCTCAGATCTACGAATACAGTAACGACACCAGACACCCGCCATGGCTGCAATCGCATTCTCAATGTGACTGCGTAGCCAAGATACGGGTATCAGTAAACTACGCATACTAAAGGTTAGAGAAAAATCATCGCCTATAACATTTAATCAGGCCAAAGCGAGCCCAACCTTTTTCACATATCAATACGACGTTTTAACAGTTTGCACTTGTGGAGGTTGCTGAGGCGTGCAATTGTCACTCTCTAAGAGCTTCCGGTATCATAATGCCGTAGGGGGCGGTTTCAACGCCGTGCCCGGTGTTATGACACTGTGGTGGGCAAAAAACCAACGGCGTTGGTGGCGGTGTTAACACCACCACGCCTCAACGCCACTTTTTTTTTTCATTTTACCCCCCCCCACAACGTTTAAAAACTGCTAGTTTTTAAAATTTGATTTTTTTTCAATACCCTTATATATATTAACAAAACTCAACCATTTTTCACACACAAAAACACAAACACTCTGTACACACAAAAATTAATACATTTTTCCCAATGAATCAAAATAACGATGATGATGGAGAACGTCAACCCACCGTTTTCGAAATCGATGAAGAAACCGACGTTTACTTTTTGGAGCAAGCGTACGGGTATCACCAACAATTGGTTGCTGAAGAAAATATTTGTGTTCGTTTAAGGGGGTGCTATGAAAAATTAAAAGTGGGGCTCAAAAAGTGGTGTTATGGTTACCTGAGTTTTTTTGGTGTTGATGTTATAGTGTTAAAGCTGACGTGACACTCAAAAAGTGGTGTTATGGTGTTATGACACCTGATGCTCTAACATCCTTCCACTTTTTGCAAAATCAAAATATCGTAAACATTTATGAAGAATAGAAATGCAAATATAGATGCGGCACCAAACACCCGCCATGGCTGCAACCACAATTCAGGTGTGGCTACCCTGTCAAGATACGGACGTCTGTAAACAATGCGTAATGACAATATGTAGGCAATTTATTTATAACTATACTATGGAACATGTCGCTCGGCGACAAAATAATGCCAGCCCATTGTTGGGCTAACTTTCACCCTTTTTGGTTGCAACCACAATCCAGATGTGGCTACCCCGCCAAGATATCAAAGGCTGCTTGTAACAAACCCAAAAAATAAAGGTTTTCAACTAATTATATGAGCATCAGTAACTTAAGGGCTTCCAAACCCTCAGCTAACCGACACAAGCATGGAGAAGTGGATGTCAAACATAAGCGCATCCAAAAGCTAGATACCCAATTATGATTTACTAGTTGGTTACCCGCGCATAGCGGCGACAATACAAAATTTACTAAGTCAACTCTTTACTCAATTTCTTACCCGCTTAGTAATTTCGTTTCACAACACTTTGAATGTATGTGTTCGTTTGGGTTTTCCGTAGCTTTTCCGCAACACTATATTAACATTATCATTCTCGCATGTAAAAAGACAACACTCTCTCCGAAAGTATATAGTTTTAACGTATCAAGTTTATATTTATTAAGGTTAAAGTTGTAAAAAAATATAAATCAACACAAAATAAACCCACTAAAATGTAAAACACAAAAAAATATATAAAAATATATCAAAATGGATGTTGAATTAAAGAGCACAAATTTTTTAAAAATATGATGAAATTAGATCATAATAAAATTAAATTGATAAAAAGATATTTCAATTTGAAAATAAAGGTGATTTTTTAATCAAAAGGTGACACATGTCACTTTATAATGTGGTTCTTTAAAATGAGATGGATGGTCAAGATTGCACCTCCTTATCTTAATTTTTATTGGGTCCCACATTATAAATGCTTTATATAGTAGTATAGATATAAAAGTATAGAAGTATAGATTAATTATTAAGAAGCACCTTGAACGGGGAACTCTTTCCGAATTTTATAATGATGCATGGTTGACAATGTCATAGCACCCCCTTATCTTTTTTTTTGAACGGCAAATGGAATTTTATAAAAAAAGGGCTAGAAAGAAACTAGCAGACGAAATACACGCAAAAACGATCCAACAAACAAAGAACGAAAAGGAACAGAAAAACTCTAACGAAACGAACTCGCAAAACAACCAAAGGCTATTAGAATAAGAAAGATCCCACCATGGCGCCAACTGAATTAACTCCCATGAACGAAACCGAACACCCGAGGCATCATACCAAAAAGCGATCTAACCAACATCCTTATCTTAATTTTTATTGGGTCCCACATTATAAATGCTTTATATAGTAATATAGATTATAAAACAATCACTTTCTGGAAACAAGACAAAACACCACTTAATTCTAGTATCATGTGTACACACGGAAAAATACCTAAACGCACGAAGACCCACAATCAAAGCTTCATCCGCTGTTTAAGACGACACAAATTGTATAACACGTCAACTGCCACGAACCAATAACATTCTTCCAACACCACACCAATTAATTATCATTCCGAAAATTAACACCAATCTTAATATCGTAATCCATAAGAATTAAAACCCCACTTCACAAATCATCAAAAGGCCCAAAATCTAGAAAATTAAAGAAGCGATGAGAGGCGGTGAAAACTGTGGAGAATGAATTAAAGATATGGATGGTTGATCTTGGGCTATTATGAAAACGGACTCAAGTTTTAGCCCAACAATGGGCCCCCCTATTTTGTCGTGGAGCGACATGCTTCATAGTATAGTTATAAATACAATAGTAAAAAAGACTGAAGTATCTGATATCTATATAGTACTTGTGAGTTGTTTAATTTTAGGGTAAATTACACCATTGGTCCCTAAACTCCACCCCGTTTGTCCGTTTGGTCCTCAGATAACGGAGACTCTCATACGGGGTCCTTTTTTGACACTGTTCTTACCCGTTTGGTCCCTGAAGCCCCGTTATGCCTATCGATGGTTATCTTCGTCGTTATCCTGGCCATGTCGCCCTTTCATTAAAGGGAACAATCATCTTTTCACCTATATTTTTGGTTGCACGTTTGGTCCCTAACCCTTAGGATACTACAGTACCGTTTAATGTTCCATTTTTTTGTCGTTTAGCGCTTATGCGTTTGGTCCCTCGTGTCTATTTTTTTCCTCACGCCTATATATATTCCCGCCTATTCCCTTTTCAACCCAACAAATCGCTCTAGATAGCAGGTAGGCTTCAACTTGCTCAATCTGTTCTTGGGTCTATGCATATCTATTGGGCGTCAGTTTTCATTCTTCCTTCCCGTGTTTTGCTTGATATTGAGCAAATTATTCGGGGGTTTCTTTGGTGCCAAGGGATCATGTGTAAGGGTAAGGCTAATGTTTCTTGGGAAGATGTTTGTCGTCCTAAAAAAGAAGGTGGCCTCGGTTTAAGGAGGCTTGATGAGTTCAATAAAGCTCTTATGATTTCGCATGTTTGGAAGCTAATTTCGCTTAAGGAGTCTTTATGGGTTCAATGGATTCATAAGTACAAGATAAGGGGTCAGAATTTTTGGGATATCCCATTTCGTGGGAACATGACGTGGGGATGGAGAAAAATTCTTCAACTTCGTCCTGTTATGCGTGATTTCATATGGTATAAAATCGGTGATGGAGCTTGAGTGTCTATGTGGTTTGATCGCTGAAATGATATGTGTCCTTTGGCTAATCATATCTCTACTCGGGACATCTTTCATGCGGGCTTCAACTTGTCCACTAAGGTTCACGAGTTGGTTCTATTTGGGGCGTGTAATTGGCCTCACGAATGGTACAGCAAATACCAATTCCTTAGCGCATTACCTGCTCCAAATATTTCTAATAATGTTCAAGACCTTTTGGAATGACGTCTTCCTACTGGTAAAGTTCTTCCTTTCTTGGTTCAGGTTGTTTGGAATTCTATTAGATCGCGAGGTGCTGATGTTGTTTGGTATGACATGGTTTGGTTCTCGAATTGCATTCCGCGTCATGCGTTCAACATGTGGCTTATTCTTCTTGGGCGTTTAAAAACGCAAGATAAACTTCGGCAGTGGGATCTATCGGCTGCCCTTAGCGTCTCATGTCCTTTATGTAACTCGCAACCAGATTCTCAAGAACATTTATTCTTTGAGTGTGGCTTCTCTTAGCAGCTTTGGAGTCACGTTAAGAAGTTTGCATGCATGGATAATATGGTGCCTATGCTTAATTCTATTATTTCCTATCTCAGCCCCATTACTCAACGAAGGTCTACAAGGTGTGTTATTGCTAATCTAGTTGTTGCTGCTTCTGCTTACTTCATTTGGCAAGAACGGAATTGGCGCTTGTTTAAAAATAAGAAGAGGTCGGCTACGCATGTTATTAAGTCTATCATGTCTTTGGTTCGTCTTAAGCTTCTTTCATGTCGTTTCAAGAAGTCCAAGGATGGTGTTACGTTTGCTCAGCTGTGGGACCTTCCCGAATCCATTTTCATTTCATCATGATAGGTTGTTTTCTTTGTTTATGCACCATTAGGTGGTTTTTCCCTATTGGTGTTATTGGGTTTGTAAGTGTTTAGCTTGGATTCATATGGCATGTCATATGAATTAGTGGTCGTTCAAGCTTAGCTTGAGGTTAATGTGACACTCAGTCACATTCCATTGTACTTATTGGCTTTTTGGGCTTTTTATTTATTTTACCGGGGTAAGTCCCCTTTACAAAAAAACCCTGATTGCCACCCTATAATAACTCGTTACAATCCTACTCTTTTTAAAAAAATGGAGATAGCAAAGGATGCAAAGCTTATTAAAATTAAAGATCAATTGCTAGTCTTAATCAAGAGACAAGTGAAGATTGAGTTGATGCTTGAGGAGAAGTTTCGAGATCTATGTGAGGAGGTGTCTAACTTTGTTAAAGAAATCAAAGACGTAGTAAATAAGGTTTAGAGGTTAAGTTGTAAAGATGTGGCGAAGGAAACTATTCGTTTGTTGAGACATGGACAAAAGCGTGATTTGTATAAGATTACGCGTCTCTAGATGATGGTGAATGAATCCTATCTTAGTGTTCGTGAGAAGCATACCATTGTTAGTAAGATGAATTTAGGGGCAATAGGTTAGGTTTTGGTTGGTATTTGGTTTGCAGTTGTTTACTTGTTTAGTCGTTTTTTGAATATGTGATTATGGTTGTTACCATATTTTAAGGTTTAGAAATGATTTGTATTGTTTGTTATGCAGTTGATTAAGTAGTAGTCAAAGTAGTATTCTTTTTGAAACTACCAACTTAATCAAGTAAAAGGAAGTATAATCAAATATCCCCTGTTAGTCCCTAACCTGGGTCATTGGAACCCAAATTGACTTGTAAAAGTCAAAACTTATCGAAACATCAACATACAAAAGTAGTCAATGCTGAAGAACAACACAAAACTATGCAATGTTGTATAAGTCGGAATTTAATGATATTACTTTATTGTCAATAACATACGAAAGAACAATAGAAAACCTAATAGAATAACAACATCATCCATTTAAAGTTTCTTTATGTCTTTAACAAATTCCCTTTTTCAAAGGTACGCATATGAGTTTCGTTGATGTGTAGCATTAATTGTTGGCGTACCTCTATCTCGCGATATTCAACTTCCCTAAAAAAGTGACAGCTTTCCATGCACGCATACCCTTTTTAACCTTTAACTCGTAAATAATTCCCTGACTTTTTATTAAACTTTTGTCAACATCTTTCACGACATCCAACAGTTTTTGTGATATTTGATTGTCGTTCGCAACCTCCCTTTCCATTTGCACAACCCACTAAGAGCATAAGTTTTTTATTTTTGCGGCTTGTTCTAGTTCTTATAGATGACCACCCATTTCTAAACCTTCAAGATCCATTTTTGAAGTTGCTATGCGTTTGCGTTTCATGTTTGTTTTGGAAGATGAACCCATTTCTATGCCATCAAGATCTATTTTTGAAGTTTCTATGCTTTAGTGTTTCATTTTATTTTTGGAAGATGAAACTTGTGATCTAGTATGTTAATTTATATAAGAGTTTATGTTAAGGGTTATGACGTGTCCCGTTCTAAAAAAAAGGTTATGATGTCTCATACCCGTGAACGGTCATGACGTTTGATTATCAACAGTTATTATGAAGAGTTACAATGTTTTGTTCGTCCCTAAACTTATTTTAATTAGTGAATACTTGGTCCCTGAACTTAGTGTTCCCTACCGTATAGTTTCCCGCCAATTCTATAAATTAATTGCGATGTATCGAGCCGCGTGACAAACAGCCAGATGCATTGCAACTAATTATGACACTACACGTCTTACATTTGGACCGTCAATTGCATTAAATTTCCTTTGTTGATATTTAAGGGGTGATACCCCCTATCGTTTACATACCTAAAAATATTTTCAACTCAAAAACACCTTCAAACCAAAATCCCAATAAACATAAACAAAAAATGGCTAACTTCTCATGACTAGATGAACTTGCGATAGCTGCTAATACTTGGGGGTTGTTTGATGGGATGTTGATGTACTGTGGTCGGGAAAATGCAAAAGATCTTGAGTTTGCAAATGGTTTCCACAACTTATGGGCTGAGTTGCTTGAGCGTACAAACGAAAAGGCAACTATTTATAATTGAACTAGAGGGGTTGTCTCCATCAGTCAAGAGGTACAAGATTCTAGAGTGTCTAAACGAGGATCAAAGATAAGATCTTATTCAGTTGTTGGAGCTTAGGAAAGTGATTTTAGGAAAATATCGGTAGGTGTCAAGAAAGATTGCTTTGGTTGAGACAATCAGGTCTCTGTAGAAGTCTTGTTTGTGTCGATCTTTTGCTATTGTATTATTAGATTTTGTGGTATGTCTAAAATCTATATTTTGAAAAAAGAATCTTGTTAATATATTATGGTTGCGTTTTGATTTGATGGTGATGCTATACTTTGTGATGTTAAGGTTAGTATTAAACACCTGGACCATAAATAGTGTAAGTTGCAACGTTGGTCCCTACGGTTAGTATTAGACACGTGGACCATAAAGAGTCTATGTTGCACCGTTGGTCCCTAAGGTTACTTTGGTCTATTATCCTTTCCCGCCTTCCACATGTCTTCCAAAGGAAGATGGTTTTAAGAGACTATGCGTGGAATTACAGTGCTAATTAATAAAAGTTACTTAGAGCCTAGTGGATGTCAGTCACCAGCCGTCGTATCTTTCATATCTAATTATTAGATTCCATGTGTAACCACTAATTTAAGTTATTTTTTGCTATTTAAATGTTCTTACACAACATCATTTTCAAACCAAATACTCCACGGTCTACAACAATAAAAAACAATGGCCAACTTCCCACGTTTACAGGAGCTTGTAGCTACTGGAAACTAGAACAATTTGAATGACGCAATGTCTATCTATATTCATAGGGAAATCAATGCAAATCTCTAATTTGCAGTTGGAGTAAGCCAATTGTGGGATGTGTTGTAAAATCGGGATAATGAAATGAAGATGTTGTCATCCGAGTTAAATCTGTTTGGTGGTCCATTAGCAGTCCAATGTGCTGAGTATCTCAAGCTGTTGTTCCAAACAAAAGTGCTTAGGATGTTGGAGCTAAGGAGGACGATAGCGGAAGTGCACATCCAAGTGCATAAAAAGATAGATTTTCCAACAGTTCTTAGGTTCTATTGATCAACTTATGAATATTTGGGTTATCGTTTTTTTGTTTTTGTTTTTTATGTAGATGGGGATGAATGGATGATGATTAGGTTGGGCAATATGTTTTTAGGTAGATGGTGATGATGGTTGAGTTTAGGTCATGCCCCAAATTCTATTTTGGTAGTGTACAACTGTACATAGTTTAAGCCGTTAGTGAATACATGTTAGCGTTTATGTATCTTGTTTGTCTTTTAATTTTACAATGTTGTTGACACTTGTTTGGGTGTCTGGTCGATTCATTCCCACAAGTACATAAAATACCCTGTTTGACCATCGCAAGTCAAATTATTTGAATATGCGTGATCCCAATGCATAAGATTGTCAAAAATGGCCTAACTGCAGGCTTTTCATAACCATATGAAAGTTACAACTTAACTATTACATCATAAAACTTATCAAAATATCAACTACCAAATACCAATTAAACTAATAGGTCTTTATCAGCCTTTCTTTGGCTTTTCATCCTTGACCATCTCTTCTTGGGTGACTCTAATCCTCTTGCTTCTTTCTTCAAGTTGTTCATCATCCAAACATTCATCAGTCACTTCTTGATCAGATAGTGTTTCAGCTTGATCATTAGCCATTTCAATGACCTCTTCGGCAACATCTTCATGAACATTGTTTTGAACAAACACAACCTGAATTGATTGGTCTAACCCAACAAAAGATTCTTTAGTTTCATGTAAAGGATCATCTTTCCAATCAACCTCAGTACATGTTGAATCATTCTCGGGCCAATCCCAACCAAAATGCTCACATGAATTTCCAATTATACTAGCATAATCATCCGTGTCATACATAAAACCATAAAAGTCATCTGGACTATCTTTTTCTTGGCTTAGCTTCTCTAAGACGTTATCCAGTGTCGAATTAAACTCTTCAAGAGCCTCTTCTTCACTATCTTATTCCTGGCTAAGCTTCTCTCTCAGTTTCTTAGTGCCAGACTCTAACTCCACGTTAACTTCTCCAAATACCTTGATTTCATGATTACGTTCAACCTTCCATTTAAACTTTTCAAGAGCCTCTTCTTGACTAACTTTTTCTTAGCTTTAGCTTCTCTATCACTTTGTGAGTGCCAGACTATAATTCAAGGTTAATTTCCACCAATACCTTGATTTCATCATCACGTTCAACCATTTTAAAAACTTATAGATGATACCGAAATGCACCTTTTGATATGTAAATGAAATGGATAGGGTGATTTGTTTTGGTGATCCTTGCAAGGTTTACTTATAGAGGTGGGGAAATTACCCAGCAAACTAACATGGACACTTTAGAGTTCAGGGACCAAACCTGTAGTTAAGATTATCAAATTTCTTGAAATCTTGAATCAATGCAAAACTTTCTATCAGTTCAGGTACCAACCATGGAATCGATTGATGAATGTATGTGAGGGATCAAGCATGTTATGTTATCATAAACCAAACACCCCCATTTAAGGGTGTTTATAAGGGACCAACAGTGTAAATTACTAAATGGAAAAAGGCGGGATATTTACATGTGTGAACAAGCATTTCAGGGACCGATGATGAAAATAAATCTATAAGTTCAGGGACTATAAATGCAATAAATAATACTAACCTATTGACGGGTACAACCTTCACTTGGGCGCGATTGCAAGATACAATTGTTTGACATAAACACTGACACACAAAAATTAAACAAAAACCATTGCTTGTTCGTGTAACACACACAAACATAAACCTTAATTCTAAACAAAATACTAAAATCTAATTGCTTGATTATACCCAATAACCGTAAATCTTTACAAATGGATGCAACTGGTGGTAGTAGAAGCAACTCTCCTGTTTGGCCGATTATTGGTATACCCATTTTAATTGTCTTTTTTATGCATTGTTCTTTTGAGAGGGTTTATTATTGATTTCAGTTTTATTAATCTTTATAGATGACAACAACGCCGTAGATATGAACGACACGATGAATAACCTAGCAGACTGGATATCAAATCTAGAAAGGGTCTTTGCCTACCTAAAAAATAAGAAGATGCTTGAAAAAAGGAAAACAAACCGAATAAAGGTAACAGTTTATTGTTCCATTATCTCCCCCAAAATTGGACCTTTAGTTACCATGTTACTTGTAACACTAGTTAGAAATAGTTTGTTAACCAAACATATTTTTTTACAGAAACACCTTTTTCTGATGATACAACCGATGAGAACATTGCATAATTTAAAGTTGCATCTAAATCAAAAAGTTCAACCTCCAAGACAGAAAAGGTTACAGCTCATAAAGTTGTAACCCAAAAGGTTCAAACAAAACCATTTCCTGCTAAAAGCCCTGTTCCAATAAGGAATTGCATACTAGGCCTTGCGGCAGCTCATACATGGGCTTGTGTTGGCAACAAAACCTTTGGAACAAGAAAACTAAAAGATACAATAGTTGCAGATCAAGACAGAAAGGGAAAAAAGAAGGTTTGAACAAGAGGAATTGTTATTGTTCAAGTTAACAATAGACATTTTAAAAGTGACATGTTTGTTTGTGTTTAACAGTGGTAATTTACCCAACAATGAATTTGTTACCTTTAAGGTTTGTTTGATCATACACTAGATGGTTGTTGGTTAAACACTTTATGTTCAATCATCTAATATTTTGCTTATGCATCTTATGCCCATTGTTCTAATGTTGCTTGTATGTGAATAACTACTTATGAACTAGTATGGTTAAACCTTATTCGGCATTGTATACTTTTAAAGGTCGAAGTAATATGTTTTGATAAGTTTGACTTTTACAAGTCAATTGGGGTGATGTCTAAAATAATACCAGATCAATGTTTTTAAGGATTGGGACCAACAGTGATACTTTATTGGGTAAGTGTTATTTGACTTTTAAATTTACCCTACTAGAAAAATAGGGAAATTACAAATTTCATCCCTGCAAGTTTGGTGTTTGATAAGTTTGACTTTTACAAGTCTAATTTGAGTGGTGTCCAATATAATACCAGTTTGAATACTACAACTTAAACTATCCAAAGCTTGTTAAGGGTGTGTTTGGTAATGGCCTAATGTCACTGTCATTTAAGGGACCGATATTGATAGTTTATTTGTTAAAGTTTGACTTGGGTATGTGGTGAGTAGTATTTGACTTTAAAATTTACCCTACCATAAAAATACTTTCATTGCAGGTTTTGTCCATCCCTATTTAGATTCGCCATATTCCTTATTGATGAGGTGTCATTTTATACACTTTTCGAGGTCATTTAACCCCCTAAATCATGCAAATAAGCCCAGATTATGTTCTTAATCGTTTGTTTTTGTGTTTTTAGCATTTGGAGGAAATACACGTGACTTGGGCTCAATTGGAGAAGAAACAGACAAGACTACGACTCTACACCACCTATCTTGAAGAAAAACATACAGTGAGTGGAGACGGCGTCACCAATTACAAGTGACGGCGTCACCAATTACAAGTGACGGCGTCAAAGTTATCAAGAGACGGCGTCATAAAATTCTAGACGGCGTCAGAACGAAGCCGACTTAAAGAAACCCTAGAAGACCATTGTGGACGGCGGCGTCAGGAACATAAAGCGACGCTGTCACGCTTGTTTTCTTATATATACAAATCCGGTTTTAGGGTTTTAGGTGTGTAACTTTTGGGAGACGAACCCTAGTTTTAGAAGATGATTTTCGCAGCCTTTAGGCTCGTTTTTAGGGTGTCAAAACCCTCTTGTAACAGCCTCAACAGCATGATTTAATCAAGTGAAGTTCATTTATCCCTTATCACTTAATATGTCTATGCGTTTTGTGATAGATTCGTGTTCTTCTTATTTATTTGCCATGCAAGGCTAGGTCTATTAGTATTTACTTATGATTGCATAAAACTTAGATTGTAGATCCTTTTAATGTTGCTTCTTGTGATGGATGTGTGCGTTAGGCTTTAGAAACCTAGCCATGAGATATTAAATTGGCATAGACGTCTAGGGAAACGCGAGTGTGTAGAAAAGATACCATCGGTAACAATCTTTATACTACCTTACCCCTAATATGGTTGATCCCTCTTAAGATATTTCAATTGCATTTAATATACTCTTAGGGGCCTTGTAATAGTCTTCATACTACCTTACTTGTGCGTTGCCTTAACAGAATATTACATAGACGGCGGGTCCGTGAAATTCGTTCATGACTTAGGAATACTTACATAGTACATCACAAGTGTGACAAAGCAACAAAATTAGGAGAAGCAATATGAGGATTAGTGCATGATTAAGAATATACGTTCATTTATCATATAGTTATCACCAAAGTAGTTTAGATTTATTTTATTATTATTAGTTTAATTAGATAAAACAAACCAACGTCTTAAACATATGATTTTACATGCTTTCTATAAAATAAAAATACAAAAAGATTCTTCTCTCAACCCCGTAGACCTCTGTTAGATTATGTTATATAGAACTATAACAACCCCCGAGTCTTGCCTTACTACATTATAATGGTTAGGTACACTGCCTAAGGAGTTGTAAAACTTCTTGTTGAAGTCCTATGACAACAACATTAAGTTTTTGACGCCGCTGAATGGGGAATAGTTAGGTTTCGACCATTGTTTAACTTAGGTCTACTCGCTTGATTCCTATCGAGTGAGAATATTATTTTCAGTATATTAGCTTTCTCGTATTCTATCTTTTCTTTATGTTATTTGTTTCATAAATCTTTTTGTTGACCTTCATGGGAGACGAAAATCCTATCGGTACTCTTGAAGATTAGTCCAAACCTAGCCACGAGGGCCATAAGAACACCATTGAGCTCCTCGAAGGGAACAATGTGGTGCATCTTCGATCCAACACAATCCGGTTGGTGCAAAACGGATTCTCATTCCACGGACTTCAGTCCGAGGATCCAAACCAATACCTTAAGGATTTTCTAAATCTAGTGGACTCACTTGACCTTAACGGTGATAATAGGGAAAGAACGTGTCTGCGTTTATTTCAATTTTCCCTTCGTGATCAAGCTAGCAAATGGATTGAACGTCTTTCAGCAGGATCCATCTCAACATGGGAGGATCTTACTACTCGTTTCCTTGCTCAATTCTTTCTATCGGGAAGGACTGTAAAACTCCAAAATGACATCTTGATGTTCCAACAACATCAAGGAGAGTCTCTCTCTGAAGCATGGACTCGTTTCAAGGACTTACTCCAAAAATCCCATCATCATGGCATCGATCACTGGCTCCAAATTCAAATTTTTTATAATCATATCTTCTTTCATCTTAAGTGCGAGATTGACCGCGCTGCCGGCGGCAAACTCCGCGATAAGAATGTCGATGAATCATGAGAAATCATTGAGAACCTCGCTCTCTACGACCATGAGGGCTGGAATGATTCAAGACCACGTCAAACCGGTCAAGGCAGTCGCCGTTTCTCTAAATGCATCAAAAACGCCTGACCGAAGACTTCTTGAGCTTGAAGACCAGATTAACTTTTTGTTAAAAGGGAAGCAACCAACACCTAAAACAAGCTCAACACGCGTCCCTCAAGCCTACGCTAAAGCAATTTCCTCGAGCCCCCTTCCACGAGGCCTTAATAAGCCACCAAGGCAAAGTTCTTTCACTTTTTGTGAACGTGTCCGCCCAAACCCTCAACTCCAAGCGCTAGAAACCAGTTTCGAGGCTCGAGTACGAGACTACATGGCATCACATACCGAAAGGATGGAGAGGTTCGAAGACACTATCTTCAAACAACGAGAGGAGATCAACGACAGAAAGGCAGAAATGTTTAGACTTCTTAAGGAACTCACAACCATCAAAACTCCAGATAAGGTATTAATGAGGGAAGAGGCTAGGCACCCCATTACTAAGAACATCAATTCCCTCCCCCTCATTTGAATAAAGGAAGAAGAAAATAGAGAAAATAACGGGCAAATTGATAAAAGCGTAATGGAGCCTGGCAAATCTGATGAAGAAGAGCCCCCTTAGGTAATTGATACGAAAAATAAAGTTGAAAGAAAGGTTGATGACGAGCCAGCCAAAAGTGCAAGGGAAATGTCACGAATAATGAAGAGGATGAGCCAGCAGGAGTTTCCAGTTCCCATGCTGTAAGATATTACCTGAAACATAGAATCATTGAAAAACTAATCGAAGGGCTTGTATAAAATCATAAGTTTAATGACTCCCTGTCAACAACCCGAGTAGGAAAGATGAAGCGAAAAACTTACAATTTACTACCTAAAGGGCTTGTGCACGACGCGATTCTTAAGAAAAAAATAACCAGGAAGGAGGACATAGGAGGAAATTTTGAAATACCATGTAACATAGGAGGATTAAAACACATGAATGCCTTAGTTGACCAAGGATCTGATGTGAACGTCATGCCCCTTTCCATCTATAATAAGTTAACCGATGAAAGGCCTGCAGAAACTAACATTAGGCTTTCCCTAGTTAGTCATTCTTATATCCATCCCTTAGGAGTAGCCAAAGATGTATTAGTGGATGTTGTTGGCTATGTGTACCCCATGGACTTCGTGATTTTAGACATAAAGGAGGATGAAAAAATGCCCTTCATCTTAGGAACACCATTCTTGACTATAGCTAAGGCCGTTATTAAGTTTGATAAAGGGACAATAAATTTAAGATCTGGAAATAGTAAAATGAGTTTCCATAGGATACCCGAATCCCTCTGTAGGATCGAGAAGGTATTAGCCTTATTTTCTATAAGTCAAACAATAATGTTTATGGTCATCTTTGTTTAGATTAAGTCTTGTAATGTAATAGGCTAGTCGGGATTAACGGGCTTGGACGTTAAGCTAACATTATCTATGTTATGGGCTCAAAGCCTAAGATAAGCCAAGCCCGACCCAAGTAGCAAGCCCATACGCCAACTAGAGGGCTAAGGGTATAAATAGGACCCTCTCCACACATGGAGAGGGTGTTGGTTGCATTTGTCTAGGTGTAATCATACCAAACTCTCTCTTTCTTAATCTAATATTCTTCCATCTTCTTTCTACCTTTTTTCTTATTTTTGTGTGCTTAATATGGGTAATGAGTAGCTTATTGTTGTGTTTAGATCTTAGTTATTTGGGATAACAAGTGGTATCAAGAGCCAAGGGGTTTTAAGTGTTTGATTCGTGGTTATAGAGCTTATTTCATCCTTTTTTTCTTTAAAAGCTATGATTTACTTTTGTTATTGTAGTATTGATTCTTAAGCGTGTTTAAGTCTTAGCTTTGCAGCTTATTTGTTACTTAAAACAGCTTCTAAGAGAATAAAAAACAGCTTATTTGGTTTAGAACTTTATTCAAAAGTTTTTTGGAAAAAAAACGCATAGAAAAATCTTCAAAAACAAGAGTTTTGTTGTTGCTTTGGATCATCAAGGTGTACTTTCATTGTTTACAATCTTATGGGAAGCTTATTGCATTATCAAAACATCATTTTCTATACAAAATTTCTGGCCTTAATTTTTTTGAAGGAAGCGAAATATGTCATATGAATCAAGCGAAATATGTTTCTAAGCGAAACATGTTGTGAGCGAAATATGTTCTGAACAGGTTGTGTGATTCAAGCGAAATATTACATATTCTGAAACTAAACGCTGCCAAAATTTACTTATTTTGAGCGAAACATGTTAAAGCGAAGCATGCATTCAAGCGAAATATGTAACTGAGTGAAATATGTTCAAGCGAAACATGGTCTAAGCGATTTATGTAATATAGGTTGTTTGATTCAAGCGAAATACATCATTATCCAAAACAAAACTCTGCCAAAATTTCAAGAACCTAGCGAAATATGTTTATGTCATAACTCAAGCGAAATAAGACATTACATATTCCAAGCAAAACAAGTAAGTTGAGCGAAATATTACATCAAATTTCAATTCCGGTTCTAAGGAAATCCTTGTTTTAAAACACAAATCAGGTGGGAAGAGACTGACTTCGGGCTTTATATAAACAAGAACTTCAAAGTAAAATCAGAAAATCTACTTTAGTTTTACGGTTTCTTCTTTATTTAGTAAAATCCCACGAAAGTATCACTTCTTTTCTTGGTTTAATCAAGACTTGTAAAATCCCGTAAACTAGAATTCCATATCAAACCATAATCTCAATCACTTCATAAAACTTAAGATCCGATATCCATTCACAAACATCACACTGTCAAATACCAATACCAATTTGCAAACTTAAACATCAAATGCTCTTCACAATGCCATCATGAAATCAAGTGGTAAAGACCGTCCACCAATGTTAGCACTTGGTAATTACGTTCAGTGGAAATCCAGAATCAAGAGATACATCGACACCAAACCTATCAATGAACTCATCAACTATTGTCTCCAGAATCCACCCTACAAATTCAAATGGACTGAGAAGACTATTCCAATTGCAGAAGGTAGTTCAGAAACCACTACTGAAGGGTACATGAAGAACTATAAGAATGTGTCACAAGGTATAAAGAACCAATTGGATGCTGAAGCTGAATTTGTTCAGATAATTCTTACAGGAATAGATAATGATATCTACTCCACAGTTGATGCTTGTCCAAATGCACGTGAGATGTGGAAAATAATTAAAAGGTTGAAATAGGTTGAATCAATCAATTTTCAAGATCTTGAAACCAATTTATATTGGGAGTTTGGAAAATTCACATCACATGATGGTGAATCACTTGAACCGTATTACTCAAGGTTTTACAAGATGATAAATGAGCTTGTCAGAAATCAGTGTGATGTTACTAATCATCAAGTGATTGTTTAGTTCTTACTTCAATTACAACCAGAATAGCAAAGGTTTGTGACACTTGTTAAGCAGGGTCAAGAATTGAAGACTGTCTCCTACCAAAAACTTTATGACATCCTGAAGCAACACCAGAACGAAGTCAATGAGATAAGAGTTTAAAGACTAGCACGTACTGCTAATCGAATTGCATGTGTTGCTCAACAACAACTAGTTTACTAATGAGGTCCAAACACACTATACGTAAATATATATGGTATATAAGGATTATATCAAATAATAGTATAGTAAGTATTTTCCGTCGGATTTTAGAAACAAACTTTTAACCAAAGTTGTCTCAAAAACCTCCCGGGTCGTTTTCCCTCGACGAAGCGTGAATTGAAAATCGGTTAAGTCCGTGATCGCGCGTTTTGAATGGTTTTAAAGATTTTTGATTTGGGTTTTCTAAATCCTACTAAATATAAATGACAAGTAGATAAATGCACGAAAACAAGTAAACAATAAATGAAAATTAAACACGTAAGCATTAAAACGTAAACGGGAATTAAAGAAAACGCGACAATTAAGCAATTGAACTAAAATTAAACCCTAAATGATTTTCTAAACTTTTTCTAATCCTATTTGACTATTTAAAAAGAAAAGGCTAAGGAAATTCTAAACCGAGGGTGATTAAAGCTAAAATTAAAGAAAACGAGAACGGGAACGAAATCCCGTTCTTTAAAAAGTGAAATTTCAAAATATTAACCCTACGAAAGTAAATTTCAAACCAAAGCCTAGATTATGATAAAAGAAAATTTTATAAAAAAGAAAATTATTTTTTTTGATTTTTTTAAAGTTTTTAACAAAATTAATTCACGAAAATTATAAAACTTTAAGCTAAAATTCCTAGAAAATTTCTAAAAGTAGCTTAAGATAAGCAGGATGCAGGAAAAATAAGAAATCTTAAAATGCTAAACTCAATAAGCCGGGTGAAATCAAAATAGCACTCGAAGTGCTTATTATACATAAAGCTAAAAAAAGGGTAAAAGGTTTAATGGTGCAAACTTGGACGTAAAAGTCCCAAGGGCACGTTGGTGAGGGGTGTGTGTATTAAGGCTTATAAAGGGTGAGACTAGGTTGAGGTCGAGGGTTCGAGTCTTGCTCACCCCCGACTTCCTTAGTTTCCCTTTTTTTTGCAAAAACCTAAAAAGCAAAGTTGTAAAACAGATAAAAATAAGCCATTTTTGTGAAAACAATTTTTTTGAAAGTCACTAATAAGCTAGAAATCTGCTTAAAATTCTGACAGAAAACATTTAACCATTTTTTCTACTTTTTTGAAAACTTAATAAGCTCAAAACTAAGATAAGCTAAAATTAAAACTTAATAAGCTATAAGCAACTAACTTCTAACCTAATAAGCTAGTTTATACAGGAAATATGCTAGTCAAAAGGCAATAAGCTGAAAAAAAATCACTTGGGACACAACTGAGCTTAAAACAGACAATGAGACAACTTTGAACTTATTTTTAAGCTAGCTATTAGAACCTTATGGAAATCTAGCTCATATCTATGAAAGCTTATTCTAAACTCTATCTAAAAATTTAATCAAAAAGGAGTTTGAAATTTGAATAAGCTATAAAAAGACTTAATGAAAAAGCTACTTGCTATTAAACTTTATTTTTAGCTTTTCTATGAAAAAGACTCATAAGCTAAATCATGGACCTAATAAGCTACAAACTGTTTAAAACTATCTTAACTAACAATTTTAAGCAAGATTTAAGCTAGAAAACTAAAACTATAAGCTAAAATTCTCAAATAAGCTAATTAATCTAAAATAAGCCCTAATCTAGATAGATTGACCTAAAATCTATTTGTAAACTAAATCTTAAGTCTTAATAACTACTTTAACTATCTGAAAATTAAGTTTGAAAAAAGGTCTCTTGTATGTTTTTCTTAACTGATGTAATTGACACAAAAACTAACTAAAACTTTAAAAACCAAAAGTGCATGCCTAAGAACTAGCTCTAACTCTCTATAATAATCATAACAAGAGCAAAGAAAGCATAATTATTGACTACAACAGACTTAAGCAAGGAATGCAAATGAAACTGATCCAAAAGCCACATATTACACAAACTTGATCACAATCAGATTTAACCTATAAGGACCTTAAGACTTAGATTCATAAACTCAAATTTGAAATTTCAAATTGATTTAAAAGACCAAAAGGCTATGGACAGTACTAACTCAAGTTAGTACTTCCATAAGCCAAACACCCCTTTAAATCCTTAGAAACCATTTTAAACTTATGAAAATGAGAGTTAAGTCACAAACAACAAATACCAGATAGTAAACAACTTAATAACATCCTAATTAGCAAATTTAAACAATAAAATAAGCAAGAGTAATACCAAAACAGATTATGCAACTAGAAATGGATTTTTAACCAAATTTTAAGCTCAAATTTAAAAACTAAGATCTAAACAAATAAAGGCTTAAACAGATAAACGTAACACTTAATCAAAGCATAATAAGCATAATGAAACAGTAATAATCATTCAAATAAGCAACAAATAGCAAATGCTAAAAGATGACTTAGAATTTAAAATGAAAACTTACACAAGGTCCATAAAAACTTATTGAAGACCTAACCTCTAACCTAACACCCCTAGGTCCAATTCTGAAAGTTTATTAAACCAAACCAAAGCTTAAGCAAGATTATTCCATTTACCAAATTCCATAACCAATTGCTTAACAAAACTCAGTTAAACTTAACTGAGTGAAAACGAGCTAAGAGTAAAAGAGTAGCTTAAAAGAGTTTACAAGGAGCTTATGAAAGTATAACAGAGCTTATTGAACTTTTAAGTGATGTTAAAAACATTTTAGAGCTTAATTTGCATAAACATAAAGTTTGAATTAAAGACTGAATTTAAATGAAAATAGAAATTTCATTAATAAGAAGAAGATTACATTGCTTTAAAAAGTAAATAACAGAAAATTAAGATAATAAGCTGAAATTAAGCTACCCTAAGCTACCTACTCCTACTCCTAAGCTAGATATCATTTTTGTGTGTTGATGCTTCTTTATATAGCCTTCAAAGGATGATTCTAGATCCAGGGACGCTCCTCCTTCATCTAATCATAGCCTTTGATCCATAACTGCCTTCATACCACTTTGATCTTAGCCGTCCATTGCTTTCCACGTACGTTTAACCAATCAGAAGTGTTGGGATTGCCAACGTGGACATCTATGTGTCAGATGAAGGCTTCTAGAAGGGTTAATTATACTTAAATGAAGTTAATTGGGCAAGGTAAATTTGGGGAAGATGGGTGAACAGTGAAAACTGTTTTTCCTGCTCTCTTTTCTTCTTGTATCTTTTGTTTGACTGTGGGAAAAAAACGGGAGTTGACTTGGGCTCGGGTTTATATTAAAAGGGATTGGGCCGGTGTTTAGTTTATTTGGGCTCGGTTAAAAGGGTTAAGGGTAAATGGGTTTATGGTTAAAAGATAACGACCGTTAGTCCTTATTAGTTTTAAGGACTAACAAAGGACTAACGGTGTAAATTATTTTGGGACTTTTTGTGGAAAAAATTTGATTTAAAATTAAGGGGCCTTTTGGTTGAGTTTTTTAGGACCATTGTGAAATATGTTTAAACTATAAGGCGTTTTTTGGCATTTTAAGGGTTTTTGTCATTTTGTGGTTGACCAAGGTTTGACAATTGTTGACTTTTGTGGTCCATTTGCTAGAAAACTTCCGGCTATTGTGCACTCTATCCGTTCTCGTGTTCGTTTTTGCCCGGTTTTGGTTCTTTTCTTGTGATATTTGCAATATCCGTCTCTACACATCACAAATGACAAAACAAGCAATATACAAGTATAATTTGCATAATTTGATCATGTTAGGGTCATTTTTAGTATAAAACGGATATGTGTATCAAAATTCTCCAAACTAAGTGATTGCCGTGTCCTCACGCAATGTTATATGCTTTAAAACCAAATACTCCAAAACCTCCACAAACTAATCCTTTGAAAAGCAGCAAAGTCTTTTGTGGGGAAAGTTAAGAAATCACAAATTTTAAAACACCCCGTTTCCCCATTTTCCAAAGTTTTTTCATTTTTTATGATTTTCATAATTTACAACTTACAACTTATTCAAGTGTGACATAATGTATTGCTTTCATTATTCATTGATAATTTTTAGGATCACGGAACAAAAAGCACAAAAAGTGTCCAAATTGATAAATTCGTCGTCCCCGATTTTCACCTCTCCAAGCCAAGCTTAAAAACAAGATCATTGTAAAATACAAGTTATGATGCTAACACTACTCATAAAAGCTAATTGTGTACTTACTTTTCCTCCCTTATTCCTAATTCCCTCTAAGGATTTTATTATTATTATTGGTGACAAATAAATTATGTCCTTATTAACAAAGTAAACCCGGTTTAGACCATTAATAGTTTGAAATCCTTTCCTAAAGAGACAATGTGGTGAAAATAAAGTCCACATTAAGGTTCTAAATTCACATGATTTAGGGGTTATCCTTTTTATTTCATCTGAAACAACTCAACTACGAGTCCAGAGACGGAGGCTTTATTTAGATAACACCAGAGTCAAAATTTGGCTTTATTATTATTATTATTATTAATATTATTATAGCAACATTATTAAACCTCGGTCCTTTAAACAACTGCCACATCGGTATGCGAGCCGACCATGGTCCAGGAGTCTTATTTCGACCTCGGTGAATTCCTTGACCTTTTAGAAGGCTGCAACATCGGTTGTGAGCCAGCAAGATGCAGCAAACTTTTATCAGTCTCGGATTATTATTACTGTGTGCCTTATTTAGAAGACTGCCACATCAGTTGTGAGCCAGCAAGAGGCAGTAAACTTTTATCAACCCACAGTTTTTATTATTATTATTATTATTACCTCCACCCTTTAAACGACTGTCACATCGGTATGCGAGCCAACCATGATCCAAAAGTCTTTTTCGGCTTTCGACTTTATTACTATTAATTTGATTACTTGCCTATATTTCAAGTTAGTGGTCTTTTAACAACTGCCACTTCGGTATGCGAGTACCGGACCATGGTCCAGGAGTCTATTTACTCCACAAACACTGATAAAACCTCGATGTGTACTTTCTTTCACCAGAAAGGATTCTCTACGAAGATGATCTGTAAAACTAAAGAATCGCAAAAACAAAGAAGAAACTTTATTTATTCAACAATTATATAATGTTTATTAAGCTGATGGGAGCAAAAAGCCATAATTAATACTTATGAGCTTGAAAGAAATCCAACTATTCTATGTTTAACATCAAAACTTGTACTTACTCTATCTCTCTTGTTCTTTCACAATTTAAAAATATCTAATAAAGAAAAACTCGTGAATACTTAGTATGCGAAATTAAGATCGGACTTTAACAAGTCACATAGACTGGCAACAATCTTAATTCTAATATATCGATCTTCGCATATTTAAAATCAATTATGGGAACTTGCAAAGTCTTGGCTTTTTCAAGCTAGACTCGCGTTTTATAGCTCCTTGTATAAAAGATTAGCAAAATTCAATCTATATATGTTAAGGAGAAAAGCTAAGATATAAAACCGGTCGGGTCAAAATTTACTTTTCGTTCTCACCAACAGAAAGTCTACATTCGTGTCAAAACACTTATTATTTTTATCAACTATTTTCTATTTTCCATTATTACACACATTTTTTTTATATATAAACAATAAACTAGATATTAAGACTTAAAAATTTAAAATTCTTTTGCGAGAAACGGGGTACGTGAAATCAACGGGCAAAGGGTAGTCAAGATCATATCGAAGATATACTACCCCATACTAAAATTAAACATTGTCCTCAATGCGTCATAGTCTAAGGCTTAAAACCCCATACTAGAACTCAAAAAGTCGAATGCATAATCCGAGCATGGAGAAAGTATCACAAAAATCTTAAGCCGTTTATCAAGTATACTAAAAGATAGATGTTAGTCGATAATAATCTAGGATATCAGATTTCCCCAACTATTGCAAGCAAGGCTAGGAGCTCGAGTGGCGGGACAAAACACCGAACACAGATGAGTCTTCAAAAATTTTTGGGGTCAATCCTATTAAACAATCACAAAGCACAAACAACAGATCGGAAGAGACAAGCCTCTCACATACATTAGAACTAAGTAAAGAAAGAAAAAATTAAGCATGTGTGGTGCCCTCCCACGAAGCGCTTTGTTTTTGGTAACCGAGTCATATAGCTCTGACTCGATCCCCACATTAAGTTGTCCATGGGGAAAGCAAATGGAAGAGACAATCTTAATCGGGCTTTCATTAATGTTTGGATAAACATTAAAGCACATGAAAGTTCTATCCCGATGAGATGTCACCGGCTCTAAGTGGATATGTCAGGGTTAAAAATGCTGTCTTCACTCCCGGTGGAGAGAAGTAAAGGAGAAACCTCAGGGTAGGTGAGATACGGTAGAAAAATTCGAATGATAAATGTGAAGGGAAAGTAATCGTCATCTTCAACATTTGCAAAAACATCAATCTCACCCC
This sequence comes from Tanacetum coccineum, assembly GCA_026074375.1. Lineage (NCBI taxonomy): Eukaryota > Viridiplantae > Streptophyta > Magnoliopsida > Asterales > Asteraceae > Tanacetum > Tanacetum coccineum. Next base: position 7,167 of record BQNB010008572.1, on the reverse strand, counting down.
TGGGTCAAAACATTCATCTTCGTTTAGCTCATCAAAATCGTTCTTCACGGTCGTATCGGGCTCAACGTCAAAGCAAATCTCAACATCCGGTGGTTCCGGAGGAGGACGAGGAGATGACGGATCATTAAAATGATCAAGGTTAGATGATTTTTTTTGAAATTTTGGTGGTAAAAACGGGATTACGTAAAAACAACGGCTGCAGGCACAATCAAATCGATAGATTCCCCCCATACTAAAACTACACATTGTCCTCAATGTGAGATTCCCTCATATAATTTCAATACATAATCTTGATATAAAGGGGTCTCTAAGCAAATCTAAAGCCGTTTATTAAGTATGCTAAAGATAAACGTTAGTCGATAAGATTTAGGATATCGGATTCCCAATATAAGCATGCGAAGGATTGAAGAGCGAGTGAACGATGGACAAAACACCGAGCACGAGAGTCTTCAAAATCCGGGCAATCCTGGACAAACATCACAAACAAAACACGAAACACGAGAAAGAAAAGGCAAGCCTCTTCACATTAATTGTTAGAAAATAGATAAGAAGATAGAAACGCTTGTTTTTGTTAACCGAGTCACGAGCTTGACTCGACCCCGAATTAAGTTGTCCATGGGGAAGCAAATGGAAAAGAAAATCTCAATCGGGCTTTCATTAATGTTTGGATAAACATTAAAGCACATGAAAGTTCCATCCCGATGAGATGCCACCGGCTCTAAGTGGAGATGCCGGGGTCAAAAATGGTGTCTTCACTCCCGGTAGAGAGAAGTAAAGGAGAATCCACAGGGTAGGTGCGATACGGGAGAAAAGTCCGAATGACAAATGCGAAGGAATCGTCATCTTCAATATTTTGAGAAACATTAATCTCACCTCCCCCTAGGTCAAAACATTCATCTTCATTAAGCTCATCAAAATTATTTATCACAGGTGCATCGGGCTCAATGTCAAAGGTAAAACGCTCATACTCGAGAATCGGATCTTCGTTAAGTAAGCTGTCAAGAAAAATAATATCTTCTTCCGAGTCGAAATCACTCTCAATACCCAGAGGTATCGAGTCTTCTGAAACAAGAAATGTATCAACCTCCTCTATAAGAAAGTTACTATCCACAACTGGAATAGGAGAAGAGGAGGGATTTTTAAGCACAAAAGGAATAAAAGGAGTGAGTTTCAACGCTTCAATCTTATCAATGAGAAGATTTACGTTTAATAATTTCTCACGAAGAATCTCGTCCTCTATTTAAAAAATATCATTGTCATTTTCTCCTTCTTCTTCATCAAAATCATCTTCATCACAATCGTCTTTATTAAAATCGTCTTCATCAAAATTGTCTTCATTAAAATCGTCTTCATCAATTCCCGATAAAATTAGATCAATAAAATCGAGTTCACTGACGAACTCCTCGGGAAGAAAATCAATCTTAGGAGATGTGATCGAACTATCTTGACTAAGCAAAGAGTTAATAAGTCCACATTCAGCATCAAAATGATCATTATCACAAGACGGCACATCACAAATATTTTTGAAAATAACCTTAAACTCACTTGGGACTGGGACAAGGTTCTTAACACTAGACTTTTCCGTTTCCAAAATAATGTTAAGATGCTCGTCCCCCATACTTAGAGAGTTATCGGGCTCCTCGGTGGGTAAGTCTGGTGTGATTGCTTTAGGCTTTCTATAAATAACAGTATACTCATCATCATCAGCCATAGGAAAATTGAAATTTATAAGAAAATTTTGAGCTGCCGGCTCCTCCTGCTCTGCCTGTTTTTGTTGAATTCCTTTAAGAATCTGCAAATACTTCATAAGCTTAAGTAGCAATTCTTGCATAACTTCAGGTTGATTACGTTCTTCTTCCATAGCTTACTTAATTTTAAGAAATCTCTCCTCAGCTAGCAATAAAGCCATGCACTTTTCTTCAGGAGGTATATGATTATACTCATTTAAAAAGGCTTGAATAGTTTCCATTAAGCTTTCTCTAGCTTGCAACAATTCCGTATCCGTTGTTTGAGGAGGATGATGAATTTCAGGAAACTACGGGGGTTGGTATTGGTTAATGTCACCCCCAGACGGGGCCTAAATGGAATACGTGTCCGGAGGCGTGACTTTATTAAGCATCTCAAGTACAAAGCATAAAGAACGACCTCTAAGGGTACGTTTTGAAAAATAAACACCGTTGCAAAGTTTTAAAATAATAATAATAAGTTTTACATCGATTAAATTTAAAAGATTCAAAGTTAAAATGCGGAAGCTTAAATAAGTTCAACAACGGTATTTAAAGACATAGATAAATCTCTGGTAAACTGGTACAGGCAAATAGACTTCACATAAGTCAAGCAACAACATCCATGCTAAGCACCTGAGAAAAATATGCTTAAAACGTCAACATAAAGTTGAGTGAATTCATAGGTTTAGTTCAAATGTTGTTATAGAGGACCACAAGATATCAAAACGTATGCGACAGTTATAACAGATACAACTTTACATAAAAAGTATTTACGTTGCACTAAGCTCATGACACTGAAGCTAATTACGCATGTTAGCATGTACATTGCTATAAGTATTTGTGTGCCCTTCCAGGTGTCCGACCAAAGACAACCTAACCAGTACGACATGACATATATCCGTTTATCGGGCGCCCCGTGGGTAGTGAGCGCTACTCACCCGGATAGGGATAATTAGTCCCAATAGATCTATTTATTCATTCGCGCTCCCTCGACCGGTCCTCCAGTCAAGAGATTGACAGTTCATGATAGTTCGGGCAGTAGTGGTCTAAAAGCTACTTAGGCAACACGTAAACAGGGAAAATCTCACGTAAAGTACTTGTGTCCAGTTTTAAAAGCAAGCAATGTTTCTCACCCCAAGTTATAAAACATTTAGTCAAAACGAGTAAAAGAGTGGGGCTATGAACTCACCTTCGGAAAATAACTTCACGAAGAAGGTTCTTCAAAACACTAATCTTCCAAACCAAAACGCCAAAAACACAAACACAACACACACACACTTCTCCGGAAACGGCGCCAAAAATTTGATACGCCTTGTCCGAACACACTATATAATATAATATAATCATATAAGTAAATAAGGATTATAACAAATAATAGTATATAAGTAATTTTCCGTCGGATTCGTGAAAACAAACTTTTAACCAAATTTTTCTTAAAACCTCCCGTCCGTTTTCCCTTACGAAGCGTGAATTGAGAATCGACAAGTTCATGATCCGCCGATTGCGTTAGAATGGTTTTAAAAGATTTTTTGAATTGTTTCCTAAATCCTACTACACGTAAATGACAAGTAAATAAATGCATCGCAAAGGCGAAATAATTCAACAAGAGAATTAAAACAAGAAATAACAATTAAACATGTAAGCATAAAACGTAAACGGGAATTAAAAACGCGACAATTAAAACCTAAATTAAACCTAAAAATGATTTTCTAAACTTTTTCTAATCCTAATTAACTAGATAATAAGTAAAAGCTAAGGAAATTCTAAAACGAGGGTGATTAAAGCTAAAAACGAAGAAAACAAGAACGGGAACAAAATCTCGTTCTTTAAAAAGTAAAACTACAAAATATTAACCCTACGAAAGTAAATTTTAAACCTAAGCCTAGAATATGATTAAAGAAAATTTTATAAAAAAGAAAATTATTTTTTTGATTAATTTTCTATTTTTTATGATTTTTTAAAGTTTTTAATAAAGAAAAATGATTAAAAATATAAAATGCAACTTTAAAAATCTGGAAAAATTACTAAATGTGTAGAATAACTTGCTTGATTTTATAAAAATGCTAGGTAAAAATAAGCTGAAACAAAGAGCCCTAAAAAGCCAGAAATAAGATACGACTTATTTCCAAAAGGAAAACTTAAAATGGGTTTAAAAGAAAACTAAGGGAAGATTTGTTTGAAAAAGACCCAAGGGCGTGATGGATAGTGTCTGTGTTTGTGGGACGTTTATAAAGGTTGAGGAGGGTAGAGGTCTAAGGTTCGAGCCTTGCTCACCCTGGATTTTCCCTCTTCCCTTTTTTTTATTTTGCAAAAACTTTGAAAAGCAAAGTTGTAGAACAGCTAAAAATAAGCAAAATTTATAAAAGAAACTTTTTATGAAACCTATTAAATAAGCTGGAAAACATCTTATCTTCTTGATAGTTACACTAAAAAGGACTAAAAGCTTTTTACTTAACTAAGCTAACTAGAAAACTAGGTGAAGCTAAAACTTATACCTAAATAAGCTATCGCTACCCTAAGTCTATCCTAATAAGCTATTTTGAGCTAGAAATAAGCAAAATGGATAAGCCATAAGCTAAAACTCAGAATAAGCACTTATGAGAAAACTGAATACCAAACAGACTTCTAAGCAACTTTGAGCTTATTTTTAAGCACACAAACGGATCCTTATGGAAATAATCTCTATACCTACTTAAAGCTTGACCTATAAGCTACTTGAAACAGCTTTTAAAAATCATTTTGAAAATCAACAAGGCTAAGAAAAAGCTAGCTGAAAAAAGCTTTTATACTCAGTACATGCTGATTATTCTTTTATTTTGAAAAGACAAAATGCTGATTTTAAAGCTTAAAAACAGATGACAAATAAGCTAATTAAAGCAAACAAAGCTTAAACATATCTAATATACCCTACAAACTACTTCTGCACAAAATTTCAAAGTTTAAATTCTACTTTTACTTGCTGAATTTTTGATTTGAAAATGAGCTTTTGGCTGTTTTATTTATGCTGATGTATTTGACACTTTAACATTTAAAACTTAGAACCAATTAGTGCAGGCTTAACTAACTTACTTCTACACTAATAAAATACCAAATCAATAACAA
>BQNB010008571.1:63199-80116 GCA_026074375.1 Tanacetum coccineum | reverse complement strand
TATTTGCTTTCTAGTGTAAAATTTTAAGTGTTTTTAAGCTTTTTAGCTTTTCTGTCTTTCTAGCTTATCTTTTGTGCTTATTTCTTATTAAGCATAGCTTATTGTATGTCTTAGCTTATTTTAATAGTTCATTTGCTTATTAGTGCTTAAATTGCCCAAAACAGTTAGCTCTTTATTAGTTTAGTATAGTTTAAGCAATTCTGTCTTATTTAGCTTATTTCTTAGCTTATTTGTGGTTTATAAAAATAGTTGTTTTGCAAAAGTAGCTTATTTTTAAGTATTTTCAAAAGTTATAAAAAATGGAAAAAATTAAAACACTTGGGAAAGTGGGAAGCCCCGGGTGAGCAAGGCTCGAACCCGGGACCTCTACCACCTTCACCAAGCGTTTTATCCCCCACACACACAACCATCATGCTACAATAGCTCATCTGTTATACCTTTGCATAATCTATCTTTTATATACATTTTAGGCATATTAGTATAAAAAGTTGTTTTAGCTTATTTCGCAGCTTATTCGATAAGTTGTGTTCCCGAGCTTATTTTTCCTAGATTCCTCTTAGTTCAAGCTACTTTCTATAATTTTTTCAGAATTTTTATAATTAGTTTAGTATTTTTAAACATTTATTTTTATTAAAAACTTTAAAAATTCATAAAAAATAGAAAAATAATCAAAAAAAATATAATTCTTTTTTAGAAAATTTTCTTTTATCATAAAGTTTCTAGGAAAATTAGTTTTGAGTCCGTAGAGTTAAAATTGCAAAATTTCAATTTTTAAAGAACGGGATTCGTTTCCGTTCATGTTTTTCGTGTTTTTAAGCTCAATTTAACTCCGTTTTTTGTTCTAGTTTTCTTTAAACTTACTTTTTAGTCAATTAGAGTCTAATAAAAGAGAAAAATTCATTTTAGGTTCAATTTTGGAAATTTAGGGTTTTTAATCGCCGTTTAGGGTTCCCATTTTTGTGTTTTTAGTTAAAGTTTAAATTCCCGTTATTAAAGTTGGGTTTAATTGTTCGTTTAATTTGCTCACTTTTAGGATTTTAGAAAAATCATCTTTGAACCAATTCAAATCATTGTCCAAACAACAAACGTGGTCTCAATTTCATAAATCTTCGAGGAATACGACCCGGTAATCACTTACCGGTAAATATACGTATTATTATATATATTTGTGAGAATTTTCCTTACTACTTTTGTCCTCAAGGGTAGTTTGGTAATTTTCTATACTTATATTATTATACGTGTATAAAACTTTACGCATCAAGTTTTTGGCGCCGCTGCCGGGGATTTGTGATTAAGATTCCTTCGTTTGAAGTTTGTTGATCGTGATTTGGAGAACCTTTCGTCTTCGAAAGTTACGCTTTTAAGAAAATCAAAAATAAATAAAAAAATATAAAATATAAAAAGTAAAAAATATATTTTTCTTTTCTTTTTAGTATAAGTAAAAGATTACTAAGAAAAATACAAAAATATTTGCTCTTCCGGATTTTTCAATTTTTCTCGTTAATTTGTGAATATAAAAATTTACAAAGTTGGTAAAAGAACACCAACAAATAATACCTTCAATTGAGGTATTATCCATCAATAAGTTCCCGAACCAAAGATTAAATTTTTTTTACCGTTTGTGTCACTTACGAAAAAGGCGCACCTCTTTTGTAAAATTTATTTTACTTAAGAGAGTTACCCTAAGTTTGTTGATTATTCGGTAAACAAAAATATTTCCTTTTCTCGTTTCTTTTCTCATTTCATTTGTTTGTTTAGTGCATGCGCACTAGAAATTCCTATTTTCCAAATAATTCAAACGTAACCATTCCGAGACGTCGAAATAAAGGACGTGCTCCAAACATAGTCGAACCCGAGCTTCGTACTATCGTTGCACCAATGGCGGAACGTACAATGGAAGAGCTACTCCGAGCACCCACGGAAGGGTACGGAGAAGCTATTGTTTTACCGGAAATTAATGCGGATCATTTTGAGATTAAAACAAATTTGCTTCAATTGGTTCAAGCGAATCCATTTTACGGTCGTGAGAGTGAGAATCCTCATGCTCATATTAATAGTTTCAAAAGGATTACCTCGACTTTACGATTTAGGAATGTGCCTAACGATGTGATTAAGCTTATGATGTTTCCATATTCGCTCGAGGGAGCCGCTAAAACTTGGTACGAGAAAGAACCACCAAATTCAATCTTGACTTGGGAGGATCTCGTTACCAAATTTGTGAATCAATTTTTCCCTCCTTCGAAAACCACTCACTTAAAGAATGAAATTTCTCGATTTACACAAAAATTTGAGGAAACTTTTAGTGAAGCGTGGGAACGATTTAAGGAGTTGCTTAGAGCTTGTCCCCATCACGGATTTACGGAGTTAACTCAAGTTGATACCTTTTACGAAATAGATCAAATGCTTCTAGGATGAATGCTACTTCTAGTAAAACTGATGAGAGAATTGATAAGCTTGCGGATCAACTTTCGACCTTAGTCGAGATTGTTTCTAAAAAAGTTGTCACTCCCGCTCCGGTTAAAGCGGTTGAGGAAACTTGCGTTACTTGTGGTGGTGCCCATTCTTGGTATAATTGTCCGGCTACCGATAACAATCAGGCTAGTGTTTGTGCGACTACGGGTACTTACAATCAATTTGAACCCTCCGTATGTTTTGTAATCAAATGGCACCACCAGAAGAGTTTTGCTCACAGTGCAAAATAATGGTCCAAAATAGGTTCATTAATCAAGTTCAAGGAATTAATTTTAATCGTGAAATATATTTTCTTTTAATGAAATCAAGGTTTTGAAAATCAAAATAATCATGCTCCAAATTTTCAAAAACCACCCTTTTTCAAGTGCCTAATAATCAAGTTCCAACAAGAGGATTTAAATGATTTTTCAGTTAAAAGAGGAATAATGTTAGATGTTATAGGAAACCATTGAAAAATCAAATCACTCGTTGAAAGGGACCTTAAGAATGAAATTCAAACTCGTTAATATCTCAACAAGACGTCATGATGAATCAACAAATACTTTTCAAAATAATTTGCAAAATATGATTTGTGTGTGTTTCAAAACCAAGCCTCAACTTCGGGTACTCTTCCGAGTAATACCATTCCAAACCCAAAGGGTGAGATGAAAGCAATCACTACTCGAAGTGGTGTTGCTTACGAGGGACCCTCGATTCCTACTAATCCTTCTCCTAAAAAGGTAGTGGAACGAGAAACTGAGGAGACAACGGATAAAGAGCAAACAAATTTCCAAGGAAGTACCGCTCAAATCCCACCTCCGGTTATCCCCATTTCTATTCCGGAACCCGATGTTCCAAAAACTTTGCCTAAAACCACTCCCATTCCGGAATCCGATGTTCCAAAGAATTTACCTAAGCATAATATTCCATATCCTTCACGATGTGATGATCAAAAGTCCCTTGACAAAGCTTCGAATCAAATGGAGAAGATCTTCTAAATATTTCACGATTTGCGCTTCGACATTAGTTTCGCGGATGCTTTACTTTTGATGCCAAGATTTGCTCCTACGATTAAGAGTTTGCTTATGAATAGGGGGGGGGGGGGGGGGGGGGGGGGGGGGGGGGGGGGGGGGGGGGGTGGGGGGGGGGGGGGGGGGGGGGGTGGGGGGGGCGGGCGTGGGAGGGGGGGGGGGGTGGGGGGGGGGGGGGGGAGGGGGGGGGGGGGTGGGGGGGGGGGGGGGGGGTGGGGTGGGGGGGGGATGGGGGGGGGGGGGGTGGGGGGGGGGGGGGGGGGGGGGGGGGGGGGGGGGGGGGTGTGGGGGGGGGGGGGGGGGGGGGGGGGGGGGGGCACCACCAGGTTTTGCTTCGCGGGTCGCAAAACAATGGTTCAAAAATAGGTTTAATCAAAATTCAAGGTCAAGGGAATAAGTTTATCGGGGGAAATAATTTTCATGTTAATCAATGATTTCAAAATATTTCATGCTCGAATTTTCAGAAACCAAGGGATTTCAAAAACCAAAACCCATTTTCAAAGTGCCTAATACTCAAGTTCAACAAGGAGATTTCAAATAATTTTTCGAGTAGTTAACAGAGAAATAACAATCAAAGGTTGAGAAACATGCAAATTCAAATCAATATCGTTGAAAGGAGGACCTTAAGAATGAAATTCATAAAACGATAAAAATTCTCAATAGCCGTCCTGATGAATTCAACAAACTACTTTCAAATAATATGCAAAACATTGATAATGTGATTGCCCCCCCCCCCCCTTTTCAAAACAAAGCCCCAACTTCGGGTGACTCTTCCGAGTAATACCATTCCAACCCGAAAGGGTGAGCTGAAAGCGATCTATACTCGAAGTGGTGTGTGCTTAACGAGGGACCCGTTTACCTACTAAATCCTTATCTTAAAAAGGTAGTGGAACGAGAAACCGAGGAGACTAACGGATATGGAAGCAATATAATTTCCAAGGGAAGTACGCTCAAATCCCCACTCGGTTATCCCATTCCAATTTCGGAACCCGATGTTCCAACGACTTTGCCTAAAACCACTCCCATTCTGGAACCCCGACTGTTCCGTAGAGTTGAACCTTAAGCCACATATTCCATTATCCTTCTCGACTAATCATGAAAAAGTCTCGTGACTAAGCTTCATATCAAAAAGATGAAGATTTTTCAAATGTTTCTAAGAATTTGCGTTTTTGACATAAGTTTTCGCGGTCAATGCTTTACTTTTTGATGCCAAGATGTGCTACCTCAACGTTAAGAGTATTGCTCATGAATTAGGATAAAGTTGCTTGAGTTAGCTAGATTCCGGTTTTTGAACGAGAATTGCTCGGCGATGAACCTCAAAAAGCTTCCCGAATAGCTTTAGGAGATCCCGGTAAGTTTCTCTATTCCATGTTTATTTCCCCGGGAAATGGATGTATGGTCACGCCTTGGGCGATTCTTGGCGCGAGCATAAAATCTTATGCCCCTTTCTATTTGGAAGCTTTCTTTACCTGAAATTACACCAAACTCGGATGACTTAAGTTAGCGGATCGATCGATTAACTTTTCCTAAAGGACTCTGCCAAAGTCTGTTTTTGTCAAAGTTAGGAAAATTTCATTTTTCTACCGACTTTGTTGTGTTGTCGATTTCGAAGCAGCTCCTCGGTGACATCTCTACTTGGAGATCCTTTTTGAGGACGCCGGTTCGGTGCTTTAATGCTGTTTATGGAGAAGAAAATAAACCTTTGGGTTGATACGAAGCCGTCACTTTTAATTTAGATCAAAACCAGAGATATTCCTTTACAAGATGATAAGTCGGTAAACGAAAGGACAGCATTGATGCAGTTTGTGAGGAGTATGCTTCGGGAATTGCTCAGGATTTATAAATCTTTGGGTGGCAAAATCACCCCGAGTCTGAGCCGTTTACTTCGAATTCATTTATGGAAGATAAGAAATCACGAAGCTTATCTTAATGACGGATTGATTTCACGGAAATTGATTACGCCGATTGCCCAATCCGGAGGAAGAATTTTATTGATCGAGAAAATTGTTAAATAATAACCCGTTTCAACTTCCTCGTGGACCGTAAACAAGTGAAGTCACGAGCAAATCTTCATTGAAGAGCCTCGGAATTAGAGTTAAAAGATTTACCGTCTCCATTAGAATATGCTACTTGGAAGGAAAACGACAAAAGTTACCAATAAATTATTGCAAAAAGGTTTTTAAAAAATGCTGAAAAAGATGCTCGCTTATAAAGGTGTATCAAAATATCATTAACGAGTCATTGCTTGGAAAATCACCGACATCAAGGGTATCGACCCTCGTTTTGTGTACACACACAAATAAAAAAACTCTTGATGGAGGATGATTAAAACCCTTACGGTTTTAACAGTCAAAGACGGGTTTAACCCAAAAATTTCACGAGGTATAAAAATAACGGAGGTCCTAAAACTTCTTGATGCCGGTATGATTTACCAATCTCCGATATCCCATAGGTTAGTCAGTGATGTGTTCCAAGAAAGGAGGAATACGTTGTTGTAATGAAGAAATTGAATTAATTCCGACACGTTTTAGTATCGGTGGGAGTTTGTACGATTATAGGAAGATTAAATGAAGCGACTCGAAAGATCATGTTCATTGTCGTTTTATGGATCAGATAATAGAAAGAATAGCAGGAATGAGTTTAATTGTTTTCTAGATGGATTTTTAGGGTATTTCCAAATACAAGAGATCCCAAGACCAGGAGGGAAACTACTTTCAATGGCCCATTATGGAAACTGTTCGCGTACCGTCGCATGCCTTTTGGCTTGTGTAATGCTCCCGGGTATTTCCAAGGTTGTATATGATGGCCATATTCCTCATGATCATGATCGAAAAAGACTAGGGAAGTGTTTATGGCTGATTTCTCGGTTTTTGGGGATTAGTTTTTTGATTCATGCTTTCAATTTAGAAAAAGATGCTAAAAGGTTTTTCTGTGAAGACATGAATTAGTTCTTAATTAGGGAGAAATTCACTTTATTGTAGAGAATGAATGAAGTGTTGGGTAGGGCATCCATTTAAATTTCAAAGTCGGGGAATTTGAGGTCGATCATGCTAAAGTCGATGTTATCGCTAAGCTCCCTCACCCGACTACCGTAAAATGTGTTAGGAGTTTCCTAGGTCATGCGGGTTTTTACCGACGTTTTATCCAAGACTTTTCCAAAAATAGCCTAGACCAATGACTCACCTTATTGGATGGATTAGGAGGGAAGGAAACACCGTTTGTGTTTTTAAGGTTTTGTATTGTGCTTTTCAGACCCTTAAAAAGACTTACCGAAGCTACGTTCTTAGTTGTCCGGCTTGGAACTTCCTTTCGAACTCTATGTGTGATGCAAGTGATTTCGCGATTGGTGCCGGTTTTAGGACAACGAAACGACGAGAAGCACTTTCACAAGCCTTATACATATATGCTAGTAGACAATGACAGAGGCTCAAATTCATTACACTCCACGGAAATGGAAAAATAAAGGCTTGTCTTTGTGTATGCTTTTGAAAGTTTCGGCCATTCTTGTCGTATCTAAATGCATTGTGTATTCGATCACTGGGCTTTTTAAATTCCTTATGAAACAAACAATACGCTAAGCGAGGTTGCTTGGGGGATTTTTCTCCTATAAGAATTTGATATCAGCCTCGTGATTCAAAAAGGAAGTGAGAAACCATTGCGGCGGATCATTTATCTAGACTTGAGAATCTCATAAGGACTATGTTAGAAAAACAAGGACACATAAATGAACGTTTTCCTTAGAAATTCTTAGGAGTTTTTTCTAGTGAAAGTTACCCCATGGTTTGCGGACTATGCAATTACCATGCTGGGAAAATTTTTTCATCAAGGAATGACAACTCAACAAAAAGAAAGTTTTTTTTTAGGAAAGTTTAAAATTATTTCAGGGGACTATCCCTATCTTTTTTTGTATTTGTGCGGATCAAATCATTCGACGGTGTGTGCATGGGCAAGAAGCTCTTGACAATTCTAAAAGCTTGTATGAAGGATACCCACCAGGGGCGCATCATCTAGTACCAATCTCCCGCGTCAAAATGAGTATTTGATACCGGTTTATGTTTGGCTCTACCATATATCGAGATGCCCATTACAATGTATCATGATCAAATCTTGTGATACGTGTCAAAGACAAGGCAAAATTTCACAACGAGATGAGATGCCTCAAAACGCTATCCAAGTTTGTGAAATCTTCGATGTATGGGGTATCGATTTTATGGGACCATTTCCGTCTTCACATGGGAATAAATACATCCTCGTAGCCGTTGATTATCTTTCAAAATGGGTTGAAGCAAAGGCGCTCCCCACAAATGATGCTAGAGTTGTAGTTAAGTTTTTGAAGTCTCTTTTTGCCCGATTCGGAACACCTAGAGCTATTATAAGCGATCGTGGGACCCATTTTTGTAATGATCAATTTGCTAAAGTAATGTCTAAGTATGGGGTCACACATCGTCTTGCTACCGCTTATCACCCTCAAACGAGCGGTCAAGTGGAGGTGTCCAATCGAGGTTTGAAACGTATTCTAGAAAGGACGGTTGGAGAAAACCGTGCCTCATGGTCCGATAAACTAGATGACGCTTTGTGGGCATTTCGTACTGCTTTTAAGACACCGATTGGTTGTACGCCTTACAAGTTAGTGTACGGAAAGTCTTGCCATTTACCTATCGAGTTAGAGCATAAAGCATATTGGGCTTTGAAACATGCTAACTTCGATCTTAAAACCGCGGGTGATCACCGTAAGCTTCAACTTAATGAACTTAATGAGCTTCGTGATCAAGCTTACGAGAATTCTTTGATTTATAAAGAGAGGACGAAGAAGCTTCACGACTCAAAGATCAAAAACCGCATTTTCAATGTTGGTGATCGAGTTTTACTCTTCAACTCTCGTCTTAAGATATTCTCGGGAAAGCTTAAAACTCGTTGGTCAGGACCTTTCACCATCACCAAAGTTTTTCCATACGAAACAATTGAGTTATCTCAACCCGATGGTCCAAACTTTAAGGTGAATGGTCATCGTGTGAAGCATTACTTCGGAGGGGACTTACCACCCAAGGTAGTCCAAGATCTCCACACTCTCTCCAAGGACGAATGAATTCGGGGATCGAGTCAAGCTATGTGACTCGGTTACCAAAAACAAAGCGCTGTGAGGATGCTTGTACTCATCCGATTCTCGTTGTTTGTACTTGTGATTGTTTGCAGGATTGTCCCAAAATTTTCTAAAGACTCTCGTGTTCGGTGTTTTGTCCCAATCCACTCGAGCTTCCTATCCTTTGCTTGCCATTAGTTTGGGGAAATCCGATATCCTAAAGATTTTTATCGACTAACATTTATCTTTTAGCACACTTGAAATCCGATATCCTAAGATTATTATCAAATAAAGACATTTATCTTTTAGCACACTTAATAAACCGGCTTAAAGAATTATTTGTGTGATCTTTCTTTATCTTTTAGAATATAGCATTCGGGGACTTTTTAAGTTCTAGTATGGGGTTTTTAAGCCTTAGATTAGGAAACATTGAGGACAATGTTTGATTTTAGTATGGGGTAGTATATCTTCGATATGGTCTTGCCTACTTTTGCCCGTTGTTCTCACGTACCCCGTTTTCCCACAAAAATTTAAATTAAAAAAAAGTGTTTTGTCATAATTTTAACTTTCCTGCTGGGTAGAATAAGAGTAAATTTTGACCCGATCGAGCGTGTTGAGCTCTAGCTTGTTCCATAACTTTTAGGCTAAGCATTCGTGGAAATTCGTGAAGAACAAAAAAAATGATAGAGTTAAGTATGAGTAGGATGTTAAGCAAGGATTATTTGGAAATCTTAAGAGCTCATGTATGTAATTTGTGGCTTTTTCTCTCATAAGCTCCTAACCGGATTAATATACGTGCTATTTTTGGAAATTAAACTTAAATCAATAAATTTTTATGTAGAATATAGCAAAAATTTTAGTCTTAGTTTAAATTTATACTTGAATTTTTCAAAAAGAAGTTTTCTCTATATAAAGTAATATTTAAAAAAAAAATATGTATATATATGATGTTAAAATGATGAAAAATATAATAAATATAAAATGTGGGCTGATAAAAGTTTACTACCTCTTGCCGGCTCACAACCGATGTGGTAGTCTTCTAAAGAAAGCCCATAGTAAGAATAAAAATCCGAGACTGATAAAAGTTTGCTGCATCTTGCCGGCTCACAACCGATGTTGCAGCCTTCTAAAAGGTCGAGGGTTACAATTGCATAAATGTTTAAAATTTAAGTGTGAATTAATAAACTGATTTCTTTTTGTTAAATTCAAATATGCTTTTGAACTTTGACTATTCTATTTTAAGTCCTTAAGCTATGTATATTCGGGAAACCTGAGAGTTTTTGAAACCTAAGGTCCGTGAGTCCCGATACTAGTCTCTGTGGGGTGTCAAAAGCCTGGTCACTTAGCCGCAAGGTTGGGATGTGCCGAGACGAAAGTCGTTACATGGGATGATCTCGCCTTCAAACTCATTATTCTCGGGTGGAACATGAAGCATAGTATTTTGCAAAACGTTGATCCACGGTTGAAATTCAAAATAGCACATTCACCTAAGATATAATAATTGTCGGGAGTGAAAAGTTCACAAGTTGCAAATATGAGTAGTGTTAGCATCTTTACTGATATTTAACTGTGATTTCGTTTTAAGCTTGGTTTGGACAAGTGAAAAGTCGGGGACGATGGATTTTTCCTTTTTGAGGCATTCTCGGATCGAAATGCATCTTGTTCTATGATCCCTAACGGTTATGGAAATAACGGAAGTCAGAATATTCTAGGTAGTTGATTCTTAAAAAAATCATCATAAAAATAGAAAAAGTTTTTGAAAATGGGAAAATTGGGAGTTTTAAAACTTGTGATTTCTTAACTCTCCCCACAAAAGTCTTTGCTAAGATTTAGTTT
Source organism: Tanacetum coccineum (assembly GCA_026074375.1). NCBI lineage: Eukaryota > Viridiplantae > Streptophyta > Magnoliopsida > Asterales > Asteraceae > Tanacetum > Tanacetum coccineum. Next base: position 69,718 of record BQNB010008571.1, on the reverse strand, counting down.
AGGGAAGTTTTTGAGGTATTTGGTTTTAGAGCATATAATATTGCGTGAGGACACGCAATCACTTAGTTTGGGGAATTTTTGATATGTGAGAAATCACATATCTTTATTATATCCAAAATAGCCCTTAAATGATCAAAATGTGCAAAAATATGCTTGTATTTGTGTATTTTGTTGTTTGTGAATATGTAGGTACGGATAGTGCAAAAATCACTAGAGAACGGTCAAAACCGGACAAACACGAACACGGGAACGGATAAAGTGCAAAAGAGCCGGAAGATTTCTACACAAAGGTCAACAAAGTCAACCCATGGTCAACATTTGGTCAACTCACAAAGGACAAAATTCTCAAAAATACCAAATCAGTCCTTAATGTTAAATCATAATTCACAAATAGACCCTAAACCCTAACACCGTTATCTCTTTTATACTTAAGAGATAACGGTCGTTATCTCCTTATATTAAACCAAAACCATCAACCTGTTACCTTTTTTAAATAACCCAAGCCCAGAACTAAAACACCTGGCCCAATCCTTTTGTTATAAAACCCGAGCCCAAGTCAACATATCCCAAACCCTGTGGTCAAACAAACAGTTAAAAAGAAAGAAAAAGGCGCGAGTTTTTGTTACTATTCATTCATCTTCCCCAAATTTACCTAGCTCGAAATCAAAGGGTTAATTGAAATTGAGGACGTGGCTCAGCAATTCAAGCACCAAGTGACAAGCTGGCAGAGTTAGACGTCACAAGAGCTCCTTATTAGTCCAAGTGCACAAGAAAGGACACGCGGATATATGAAAGAAACACACAAGGACAAGGATTTTTACACTAAATCCTAGCCAAAAGAAGCACAAAGGGTCTGACACACGGAATGCCACGCTGGCAATCCGTGTGCTCATCAAATGATCCAACGGTGATAATTGAGGATCCAATGATTGGCAATGTTTGGAAGGTTCAGATTAAAAGGAGCGTGTAACAGACTCAAGGGCGAGAAGCTTCTCATGACTACTATAAATACAAGCTCACTCCTCACACACAATATTTTTTTTCTGCATTTTTTTAAGATTTTAATTAGCTTATGTAACTTTTTAATTAAATGTAATTTCTTATTAAGCTCTTGTATTTTCAATTTCAAGTATTGTAATCTATTTAAATCAATGAAATCTTAGTTATTTTATTAAATCTGGTTTGCTTAGTTTGTTCTCAAAATTCTAAAAGTTCTTGTTTTATATAAACTCTCAAATCAATCACAAGCTTCTTACAAGCTCATCATAAGCTCATCTAAGTCTCTAAGCTTAGATTTGAGCTCAATTAATCCTTAAATTGCTTAAACCATTAAAATCAGTTAAATACCTTTGCTAGTATGGATTTGAGCTTTTTGGATGATAAGCTTACAATGGAAGAGCTTATGGGACTTTTACTAGCTTATCCTTGTGATAAGCTAGAGCTGTAGAGTAGCTCCTCGAGCTTTTAAAGCCTTTGTTTAGCTAAGGCAATTGTAAGTCTCATTTTACCTTTTCTGTCTTTAAAATCTTAGATTAAATCTGCTTAATTTGCTTATTTACTTGCTTATTTATGTTTTTAATTGCTTTTTATATCTTATTAGTTAAGTTTGATAATCTGTTTCTAACTTATTTGTTGGAAACACAAAAAGTGTCGGTCACTTCCAAGTTGTAATAGTCTTAGCTCGTAGTATGTGTAACATTAGTTAAGTAAACTAGCCCGGCCCAAGGTCCATGGGAAGCCCATTAGAACCCATGGGCCGGCCACAACATGTAGTACATAAACCCTCTCCTAGCCTTGGAGAGGGGTTGGTTGTTCTATTTGTTACATTTCATCTTAATAAACTTCATCCATTTTCCATCCATTCTCTCTCTAACATCACAACCCACATCTCACTCTTGTTCTTGGTTTGATCATAAGATTACATGTTTCTACAATTGGTATCAAGAGCCATGGAGTGGTGTGTTTAGTTTTTGTGTTTGTCTTGTGATTTGTGTTCAAAATCTTTATAAAGAGCAAAAATTTTGATCTAAAATTTTTTGGCCTAAAAACCTTAAAGTTGTCATTTTTATTGTTCCTATAGGGTTAGTAACACTTGTTGTACAAGATTTTTTTACTAAAAACCTTTCAAAAATGTGTTTTTTGAGTTTTGAAAATTTGAGTTTCGTAGTAGTTGGAACCGAACGAGTACAACCGAACAAGTGAACCGAACAAGAAGAGTAACTAGATTACTATAGTTGGAACCGAACGAGTCGCTCTTGTTGGAATCGAACAAGCATAACCGAACGAGCTGTTTTCTTTGGGAACCGAACTAGCTATTCTTATTTGGGAACCGAACGAGCTGTTTACTTTGGGAACCGAACTAGCTATTCTTATTTGGGAACCGAACGAGCTAATTACTTTGGGGACCGAACTAGCTAGGACCGAACCAGTGACAACCGAACTAGCTAGGACCGAACTAGTGACAATCGAACTAGACAGGACCGAACCAGTTAATTTTTTGTCAACCGAACTAGTGAAACCAAATTAAATTTAAACTTAACAAACTCATTTCTAAATTATACGGTTCTTTCTTTGACTTGTAAAATCCCGTGAAACAAACACTTGTTTTCCCGGTTTTGTCTAGAATTGTAAAATCCCGTGTAGTTTCATTTCAAGACTCAACAATCACGTAACCAAACACAATTTCTTTCTACCACCGATCGATCAATTTGTAATCTTTTTGATACCACAATGACGACTCTTGCGGATAAGTCACTTCTTTCTGGAGGAGACAACAAACCACCGATGCTTGAAAAACACTTGTATGATTCATGGAAAAGCAGAATGGAACTGTATATGATGAATAGACCACATGGAAGAATGATTCTTGCTTCTGTTGAAAAAGGACCACTTGTTTGGCCTTCAATCACTGAGGATGGAGTAACAAGGCTTAAGGAATATGTTGAACTGACTCCAGCTGAAGCCATTCAAGCAGATTGTGACATCAAAGCAATAAACATCATTCTCCAAGGCCTACCAACTGAAATCTATGCTCTTGTGAGTCAACATCGTGTGGCAAAAGATCTTTGGGAGAAGATTAAACTGCTAATGCAAGGAACGTCATTAACAAAACAAGAACGTGAGTGCAAGCTGTATGATGAATTCGATAAGTTCACTTACAAGAAAGGAGAGACGCTACATGAGTACTACTTGAGGTTCACTCTGTTACTCAATGATATGAACATCTACAAGATGCCATTGGAGCAGTTTCAAGTTAACACCAAGTTCTTAAACACTCTTCCTGATGAATGGAGCAAATTTGTTACTGATGTTAAATTGGTCAAAGACTTGCACACTACCAATGTTGATCAGCTTCATGCTTACCTGCAACAACATGAAAGACATGCAAATGAAGTTCGTTTGATGCATGCACGCAACTCCGATCCTCTTGCTTTAGTTGCATCTCACCAATTAACTCAGCCAGCTTATCAATCTCATCTACACACTCACCCAGGAAAGATAGTGTAAGCTTTATGATGAATTCGATAAGTTTGCTTATAAGAAGGGGGAAACACTACGTGAGTTCTACTTGAGATTTTCATTGCTACTCAATGACATGAACATCTACAATATGAAACTGGAACAATTTCAAGTGAACACCAAGTTTTTGAACACTCTTCCTCCTGAGTGGAGCAAATTTGTGACAGATGTCAAACTGGTTCGGGATTTGCACACAACTAACATTGATCAGCTTCATGCTTACTTGGGACAACATGAATTTCATGCAAATGAGGTTCGTTTAATGCATGAACGCAACTCAGATCCGCTTGCTTTGGTTGCAACCCATCAGATGACCCAGTCTCCTTATCAAACTCATCAAAACTCTTACCAAAACACTCAATTTCAACCACAAGTTTCACCATATCAGTCTCCACAGTATGGATCACCTTATCAGTCTCAACAATACTCAACTCATCAATCATCAACACCTCTTTCAATCTCTTATCCATCTAATGATTATCAATCATCCATTCACCATAACGTTTATTCTCCATCATCATCCATCCCTCAATTGGAATATGCTCCTACAGTTAACCAACAACCTGAATTTTCCCAACCAGACTCAGGTCTAATTGTTCTAGTGTTCCAGAAAGGTGATGATCCCATTGATGCCATCAATCACATAATGTCTTTCTTGACTGTTGTTGTCACTTCCCGCTACCCCACTACCAATAATCAGTTGAGGAATTCGTCAAACCCTAGGAAACAAGATACCATTAATAATGGAAGAGTGACCTTACAACCAATTCAGGGGAGACAAACGTCTTTAGCTGCGGGTACTACAAGGACATACACTCTAGGAGCAAGTGGAAGCAATTCTGGGAAATAAAGGATTGTTATCTGTTACAATTGCAAAGGGGAAGGCCACATGTCCAACTCAACACTGCCAAAGTTGCTCTCATGGCGAATTTATCTCATTATGGTTCAGATGCTCTTGCTGAGGTACACAATCATGATACTATGAATAATAATATGATCAATCAAGCTGTGCAGGCGATGACGTCTTTTGAATAGTCGAATGTTGTGAACCACTCAGAGTCTAAAATAACCAGTGATGATAATATCATTCCTTATTCTTAGTATGTGATTGAATCACAACAGGCATCTGTTCAAAATTCTAACTCCTATGCACAACAAGATGCACTGATATTATCTGTGATTGAACAACTGAAAACCCAAGTAGTTAATTGTACCAAGATAAATCTGGAAAATAAAAGTGTCAATGATACTTTAACTGCTGAGCTTGAAAGATACAAGGAACAAGTTAAAGTGTTGAAAGAAGGACAGAATGTTGATTTAAGGAGTAATGATAATGTTTCAAATTCAAGTGCACAGTCTGTAGAGATTGATCGTCTTAAACAAACACTTTTTGAACATTTAAAAGAAAAAGAAACTTTAATGCAAACAGTTACTCTTCACAAAAATGATTTTAAGAAAGAAGAATCTAGGAACATCGATAGAGAGATTGCGTTAGAAAATAAGATCAAACAGCTAGATAATATTTTTTTTAAAAGAGATCAATCTGCATTTTCTCGAGCTTAATTTTCTTAGATTCCTCATTGTTCAATCTACTTTTCATAATTTTTTCAGAATTTTTATAAAACGTTTAGTATTTTTTATATTTAATTTTCTTTAGAGAAAATCTTTTTTAATTCGATAAAAATTATAAAAAAGTCAAAAAAAATATTAATCTTTTTTAGTAGAAATTTTTCTTTTATCATATAGTTTCTACGAAAAATTAGTTTTGCTTCGTAGGGTTTAAATTGCAAAATTTCATTTTTTAAAGAACAAGATTCATTCTTGTTCACGTTTTTTGTGTTTTTAAGCTCAATTCAACTCCGTTTTTGTTCTAGTTTTCTTTAATCTTACTTTTTAGTCAATTAGGGTTAGTTAAAAGTGAAAATTTCATTTTAGGTTTATTTTTGAAATTTTAGGATTTTCAGATCCTGTTTAGGATTCTCGATTTGCGTTTTTCGTTAAAATTTATTTTTCCTTAAGTAGTTTAAAGTTTTTGCCTTAATTTTCTCGTAGTTTTAGAAAACCAATATCAATCTTATTCCATTCAAGCATCAATTCTCAAAACGACTCTCGACTTTCAATTGATTTTCTCATCGGGGATAACGACCCGGGAATCATACTTTCGGATTACTATAACTGAGATCTTTTGATTCCTACCTTTCTTTTTTATATATTTATAAGTATATTTTATATATATTTACTATATATTAAAGAGTGTAGTCAGTCACGATTAGATACCATATTGGGGGATGTGAATGCTCAAACTAGGTTTGAGATTCCATCTAAACAGTCCAATGATCCACCTCTCTCAAGAGGTTACACACTTAGAAGTGGGGAGGACAGTATGAAACTTATTGGAATTGATGGAATTTTGTACACAACTGTCATATAAAAACAGAAAGAGTGTCTTGGTAAGCCAAAAGAAATGAGAGATTCTGTGAGCTTAAAAACAAAAAGAGAGTTTGTGTGAATCAAATTTGATGATGAAAATTGCTTATTAGAATGAAAATTGAATGATTACTGGTGTATTCTTCTTAATGCTGCATGGTTTCAACTTAATGCTGCTAAGCTTAAGTTAATGCTGTTAGGCTTAAATTAGTGTTGCCCGTATTTGTTTCTGCTGTTAAGCATATGTTAATGTTGCCAGTTCAAGTTTTTGCTGTTGAGGGTGATTTTATAAATACTTCGATTAAGGGTTTCATTTACTTCTTTATTCGATTTCCCTTATTCAAACACTCTATAACCATAAACCCTAATTCAATTTGTTACGACGTTCTTATTAAAAGTTACTATTTATAGAAAGATTTCATTTTAGGAAAGTTCTAATTTCTAGACGTTAATAACATCCCCTATTTTAATCGTTTCTATATCTTCCAAAAAAACGAACTATTGAAACCCTATCGTTTAACCCAAAATACTTAGCTTGCAAAATATATATACATATAAAATGTTGCTATATTT